>PVKA01007398.1:0-70865 GCA_004027165.1 Ctenomys sociabilis | reverse complement strand
AGCTTTGGTGCAGCTATAACCTTAGCTTGTTATGAGATTCGGGTGCCAGTCTATTAAGTTTGAGATTTTCCAGGTATGCCTACCCTGGATCTAGGTGTTGTGTTCAGTTTCTTTTTTGCTGCAGCTCCTTTGGTTCCCCTCTGTTGGTTCCCTGTTCAGGCGAGCACAGACTGAACTGGGATGCAGAGCAAGTAGTGAAAATTCCCCGTCTTAGCTGGCTTTGGGGTAAGGATCAGGAAAATTGCCGGGGTCAGCCCTCGTGTGTCAGGCCGATCACTCTCTAGGTGGGCGGGCCTGGGCTTTGCTGGGTCTTCTGGGCTCACAAAAGTATAGTGGATGATCTTATTCACCACTGGGTCAGCCAGCCTGTGCTGGGTCCGGGTCTATAGACCGGAACCCAAGAAGACTGGGAAAGGCCCCTCCAGTGTAGCGGGCCTGGAGCCCTCACTCACAGGCCAGGCTGCGCTGGGTTGCAGGCTGTGGGGTGGGTCCGGGAATCGCTGAGAAATGTCCCTCCAGGGTGGCAGGCTTGGAGTTCTCACTCCAGCCTGACCTGCACTAGGTCTGGGGCCCTGGGGTAGGACTGGCAATCACCTGGAAATGTTTCTCTGGTGTGGTGGGCCTGGAGCTCTCACCGGGCCATGTGGGGTGGGGGAGCAGGGAATCCCTGGGAAATGTCTCTCTGGCACAGCGGGCCTGGAGTTCTACACTCACTGAACTTTGATGCCCAGGGAGTCGGGGAAATTCCCACTCGCTCAGCGGGCTTTAGGGCAGGGGATCCTGGGAGGTGCTGGTCAGTGGGTCCTGAGGTTTCAGGCCGGTCACTGGTTTGGAGGGCTTGGGGGCAGGGATCCAGGTAATGCGCGAGGGAAGAAGCCAATGGCTCTCCCTCAGACTCACCACACTCTCACTGATCTGGGAAGCCTGGTGAGAAGTGCAAATTCCCACTCACTGGGAGAGCTTGGGGCAGAATCCAGGAGGCTGCTGGAGTCAGCCGCTGTCTTAGGCCGTTCTCTGGCAGGGTGGCGTGGGCAGGATTGAGTAGGCTGCTGGAGTGCACTGCGCTGTCTTAGGAGGTCTCTGGCACTGGGCGGGCATGGGTGGGATTGAGGAGGATGGAGGAGTTGGCTGCGCTGTCTCTGGCCAGTCTCTGGGGCTGGGCAGGCATGGGTGGGATCGAGCTGTCAATTCCGTTTTTAACTGTTCTAAGTACACTTTTGAGTCTTTGATTCAGTCAGTTTAATATTTTAAACTTAATTACATAACCCTTCAAAACAAGACAAGAAAAAGATGCTTATGACATTCTATCCCACATTCTATCCACTTGTTGCAATTTTAGACTATGAAAAAGCAATATTTGTACTAATAGTGTTTGGAGAGGATATTCTGTCTGAATCTTGTACTATGAAAAGCCACTAGGAAGATAACAATGTAAAAAGTATTAGTTATTGAAACTGTACTATTAATCAGTTTTGAAGCTGTCTTATTGCTATTTGTTTCTCAATAAAGTAAAATAAAAATAATAAAAATAAAAACAAAACTTAAAAAAAGGCACCACTACATAATTTTACTAATGAGAACACTTAGATTTAGTAGCACTTAAATATGCATAGTTTTTCCCATTCTGAAATGAGTTACTAAGTAGTGAAGTGACATTGGTGAGGAGAGCAGAAATGGTCACTTAGGGAGAAGTATGGACAATGGGTAATCAAGATGCAGTTGAGGCTGCTGTTTCTGATTGGGGGAAGAGGGCCCCAGTCACCTGTTGTTAAAACAAATATTAACTCCCAGTCATTTGTAGTGAGGCTGTATGTCCCAGTAATCTGGCCTTTCCTGTTGTCAAAACAAAAACACAAACCACACAAGCATGCAGGAGTGCTGCCAGTCCGCCCCTATTTCCTTCTGCGTTTCTCATCTTTGAAGCAGTACTTGAAGTATTTTCCTTACTGCTGATGCTTCATCACATGGGAACATTAAAAATAATTATTATCACATTTCATGTCCCTCGATTCAAAAAAGTGTGAAGGGGAAATGCTGTGGAAAAACACAACTTAGCTTTCAGTGATGATCACATCTCTTCTTCATTTTCCTGTAGGTCATAAAAGCTTTGAGAACAGAAACAATGTCTTTTCCATTTAAGTAAAATCCCTTGAGTAACAGCATGTCATCCTCCCTTAGCGGATGTATTCCTTTATTTCAGAAATTTTTCTCAGAACCTTAAAAACATTTACCTTGACTATAAGTATTCCTTTCTCTTAATGCTGAAAGATGACTACAGCTTTAACGTTTCTTTTAAATACATTTTGTAAGAAGATGTAGTCTAACCAAAGCAAAAACAGTAACCATAATATTATATAGAAAAATCTATGCTCTTTGTCATTCACAGTAGAATTTTAGATCTTTTATTTTTATGTTTGGGAAAGCAGCAAGGAAAGGGAGGAAAACAAGAAGATGCTGTCACATTTTACATGTTATGTTTGTGTGATGAAGGGTCTCTGACCCAAGAAGAGCACTCTTCATGGTTGCTAATGTAAGGCTCTCAAGGGTCTTAAATTTGCATTGAGGATGCTAAATTCAGTGGCTATTCCTGGGCATCTGTGTATATTTACAAGAGTTTAAAATACCCTTCAATAAAACAAGCTGAATAAACCTTACTATTTTAAGAAAATGTGTATTTGAAGAGTATATTAAAATGTATGAATTAGTTTAACATTGATTATTTTGCCATCATCACATGAAAATATCACAGCATCCTGGCAGTGTTATACCTAGGGTATTTTGTAAACAAAAAATGTATTAGAATTACTATTTGAAGCCTAAATAAGAAAAAAGTCAATGTATTTTCCTGTTTTTCTCTTTCTTATCTACATTGCTCATTTGAAATCTTTGAGAATAATAAGGGAAAAAAGTTTATACAAACCCTGAAATCATAGCTAATTTTGGTATTTCAATCAGTCACACTTTTATTTAATGAAATTAATAGGATATTTTCTTAATCTGTTTTCTGTTGTTACAGTAAAACATCACAGACTCTGAGTAATTTATAACAATAAAGTTTTCTTTGACGCATTGTTCCAAAAGCCAGGCAGCCCAAGAGGGAGAGATCAGCATCGGTCCTGTGAGTGCTGAGCCTCACAGTGCTTCATGAGGTGGTGGAAAGCATCAACTGGCAAGACAGAGAAGAGCCCTAGCTCAGGTCTTTGTTCATATTCTTGTGAGCCCAGGATGCTCCTCCCTTAGAGCTCTACTCCACTGGAACCTACTGAAAATGGCACAGTGGCCCTCACCCCACCCCAGAGGGAGCTACAGCTGCACACTGGGCAAAACAAGGCAGCAGCCAAGGAAGCTTCAAGAACGATCCATGAACTGTCATCCCTGGCCATGGTCTCACCTAGCCCTAATTATTTTCCAGTGGCCCAACTCTACACATTTAAAATATGAATTTGAAAGATTTTGTCTAAGAAAAAAAAAAAAATGCTGGGTGCAAGTAAGGTGCACAAGGGCACCCAGCACAGGAGCCTGGGATGAAGAACAGAGAAACCTAGAGAGTCTGCCAGGTGCCTGAGAAAATGCCCAGTTCATTTCCTCTTACATGAATGAACTAAATGAAAAACAGCAGCTATTTCTTTGGAGTGTTTAAAGCTGAGTCCCAGAGTACAGAGGAGATATAGAAAAGATTCCTTGAGTAGAGAGACACAAGTTGGCCTTGTAAGGAAAGAAAGTAAACCCACTCCCCTGAGGCAACACCTCAGCACCAACCCTGAGGCTTGGCTGAGCTTAGCAGGGGAAGGGTGAGCAGGAGTCCTACCCCAGTCCTACCACAGGTAGCTGAGGAGCCTAGTGCTGAAGAAGCCTATAGGCTTCAAGGCCCCAAGGTCACTTTGAGGAGTGTCCAGGTTAGCACATAACTGTATTGCCCTGGAGAAGTGCCCAGCCTGTGATGTGACCTCTCCCAGCCAGGCTCATAGAGAGCCATCTTAAGACATCACCCATTCAGGAATCTGGGAAGCCACCTAGCAGCTGCCCCAACCATCGGGATGACCCAGCTCTGCCAACCAGCAGGGTGACACCACACACCACACACTACCCCAGGAAGCAGCCTAGCATTAAGTGGCTGACTGGTGGGTCCGGACAGGCAACCGCATTGTCTGCCTTCAGAAGCAGACAGGCCAACCAAGAGCATAAGGGCAGCAGGGGGCTCTCAGAACAGTCTGCCAGCATGGGAGCCAGGCCTTCCTAGCCAAGCTTCACACATTATCAGCATGCCCACAGCAGCAACAATTGCACTAATCGTGCAAAAACAGGCCAAATGCAAACTAACCTTTGAATGAAAAGAAGCTCATAACTTTGCAAGCCGTTATTGTGTTTTCCTTTTAGAACAGAAGATGTTAATGTATGAGTTATTTTTTTCTAAATTGAAATGTGAGTCTTCAGGTTTAAGTACAGTATGAAGTATTTTTCAGTTAAGTATTTTATAGTTTAAGTACAGGTTTAAAAATTTTTATGATAGATAAGTGGATTTTAGGTTGTACTTTGGACACTTAGTCTCTAAAAGGTTCGTGATCACTGACCTGGACCACTTTGGGAAAGCTGACCAGAGGCCCCACAGAGACGCCCATATAGCCTTCTGCCACACAAAAGTGCCTCAACCCCCATGTAGCCCTCAGACACTGACAAAACCTCATTCCCACGCACACTATGCGGCACTCAGTTGGGTTCCTCAGAGTAGCTCCATCTACATATTGATCTTAGAAACTAAGAAGAGGCCCAGACCTGGTGCCGCAGCGTCAGCACCTCCCAGGTCCAAGCCTCCCAGGGCAGTGCATCACCTTGTGACCCAGGGAAAATGCCGTGCGCCTCACACCCATAGCAGGACAGAGAGCCATAGACGAAACTGCCCCATGCACAGGAGTTGCAGCCCACTGACAACAGATGAAAAGGAAATAAGGGAACAGGAAAGATGATGAGACCCATGGCATCCCATAAGAAGGTAAATGTTCACATCGCAGAGACTGCATAAGAGGAGGGAAGCAGCACAGAAAGTGTACCCAGTGTCGTGCAGTAATTGCTAAATGATTACAATCTTGGGAAGGATGGATTTCTTACTCTAGAACAGAGTAAGTTCAACAAAAATAGATTCTCTCCAAGGTGCAATATGGTCATACTATCCAGAGTACAAGGTAAACTCAGAATTATAAAAAGAGCAAAAGAAATGGGTCAAGTCACATAAAAGGGAATCCCCTTTAGATTAGCAACCAACATCTCAGCAGAACCCTTACTGATGGCAGAAAACACCCTGAGAGAAAACACTGCCCACCAGTAATGCTAAACCCAGCAAGGCCTCCATTAGCACTCAAGGAAAAATAAAGCCTAAGAGAAGCTGAAGCTGCCTGAAACCCTTACCACCAGACTGTTCCTACCAGAAGTAATTAAGGGAGCGGACCATTATTAAGCCACATAAAAGTGCAAATTTCATTAGTGAAGCATGCACATAGGGTAAAAGGGGGAAAAATTAAAACTGATTAATACCAAAAAGCACCAAAAAGTCAAAGACGAACAAGGGAGAGAGAACAGAGGAAAGATAACAGAAAATGCAAAGTATATAATTTTACATATCAAGAAGAACTGTGGAAATAAATGGATCAAAATAAATTCTTTAAAAATCAGATTAAATGAGTAGATCTTTTACAAAAGTAAGACTCAGTGTTACGCTGTCGGAAATTGACTTCCCTAGTAAAGACACACGCACACTGACAGTGAAGAGAAGGGAAAGGGCATGCCACACAATGGGAGCCAAAAGCAAGCAGGGCACCTGAACCTACCGCAGGAGACACGGCTTCAGGTCGGAGCTGTGAAAAGAGACCCCAAAGCCAAATGTTCGTGTGATAGAATCAACATCCAGAGGTAATAACACTTGTAAACGTATATATATAAACCCAATGATAGAACACACAGTTATAGCAATTATTAGTGAACAGAATAATGTGTACTAATAAAGCAGTTGAGATGTCAACATTCCACATTCATCAATAGACAGGTCATTTCAATCAAAAAGAGAAAAAAGTCCAGTGAAAAACATCAGTCATTTGTATGTGTAGTCCAGTTACACAGAGGCTAAGGCAGGAGGAACCCCTGAGTACAAGGCCAGTCTGAAGTAAAAGAGAAAACAAGGAAAGAGAGAGAGAGAGAGAGAGAGAGAGAGAGAGAGAGAGAGAGAGAGAGAGAGAGAGAGAGAGAGAGAGAGAGAGAGAGAGAGAGAGAGAGAGAGAGAGAGAGAGAAAGAAAGAAAGAAAGAAAGAAAGAAAGAAAGAAAGAAAGAAAGAAAGAAAGAAAGAAAGAAAGAAAGGGAGGAAGAAAATATAAAGCACCAGAATTAAAATATACTATAGACCAAGGCCAGCGAGATAGCTCAGTAGACTAAGCACCTGCTTACGCAAGCTCTGGGCCTGGGGTTCAGTCCCCAGCATCACAGGCTGCGCTAGCCACCAAGACAAGACATGATGGTGCATTCCTGTAATCCAAGTGCTGGGAGGCCGAAAACAGGAGGATCACTACAAGTCCAAGCTGCATAGCAAGAACCTGTACCAAATACTTTTTAAAAATGTTTAATTATAAAAAATAGGGCCCTGGGAAATAGCTCAGTAGAATAAGCACTTACCTGGCAAGCAGAGTCCTGAGTTCAATCCCTTGTACCACTAAATAAATAAACAAATAAATAAACCTGTAGACCAAATACTCCAAACAGATATGTATAAAACATTACAGTCAACAGCTACAAACTGCACATTCTTTTCATTGACATGTGGTACACTACAAGACAGACCATAGGACAGGCCACAAAATAAATCTCAACAAACTTTTTAAAAGACTACAGCACCATTTTCTCCAGCTTCAATATAATAAAAGTAGAAGTCAGCAAGAAGAATCCTAGTAATTGCAGAAAAACATGGAAATTAAACAGTATGCTCTTGAATGGTCCGTGAGCTAATGTAGTCGATTTCTAATTGGTGGCCGACTTATTACACCCAGCTAAGTTGAACTAGCGTGGCACGGGGTGCGGGAGGCCCACCTGAGGGTTGTTGCCAGTAACACAAAAGCAGAGCAGGAGAAGCTGCCAGAACATTGTGAGCGATGTTGTTCGGGGGAGCTGTTGGAAGCTCCTAGTCCTAGTGAGCACCTTGTCATACTGGCTTTCCTGATGAACTTTGGAGGAGCTCTGGTCCTCATCTTAAGCACCGCTTCCTGGCTTCAGGGGGGAAGATGGTGCACTGCTCAGCCTCATGGAGAAACTAGTTGCACTTCCTTCTCTGAGAATTCAGATTTCCTCATCACTGGAGGATGCCGGGACCTCCCTGTTGCTGAGGATGGCTGTGGGACTTTCGGGGCCGCTCTGGTGCCTACCAAGAGCATTGCTTCCTAGCTCCAGTTCAGATCCATCAGCCGGCTAACACAGTTCCTTTGTCCAGCTAGAGCAGACTTCCCAGCTTCCAGCACTAACTTTTGGACCTTTTTTAGCACAGATCGATGAAGCAGACTTTCGTGAGACTTTGTTGTGGGTTCTAAGCCTCTAGTTGCACTTGTGGGAGGCATTTTTTTTTTTTTAATTTTAGGGAAGGGTCTACTGGGTGTTCAGGGTCCCACTACTAGATTGGACTTGGAGTGATCCTCCTGTTTACAGCTTCCCAAGATCTGGGATTTCAGACACGCACCACCATGCCCAGTCTCAATTCCTGCCTCAGCATGCCTTGGGGCTGGGCTGGCACCACAGGCCCGGAGACAGAACCCCCTGCCCCTGCACCTGCTTGCAGGCACTTTAATCTGCTGAGCTATTTGGCCAGCCCTTTTGGGACACATTGTTGTGAGCTCTAGGTTTTCAGCTGGATTCATGTAAGATATTAGGATCTAGACCTTCAGCTGGAGTCTTTAGTGTTTACATGTGTGGACATATTTCCTGCACTTCCTTCATATGATTCTTGGGTAATTCATAAAACACTATTACAAAATGTGTCCTGTATTATATTGTTTGCCTTGCAAAAACCCCAAACTACAACAGCTAATGAAGAAATCAAAGGCTAATTTTCAAATTTTCTTTTTTTTTTTTTTTTTTTTTTTCATATTTTGTCCTTTTTGAGACAGGTTCTCACTATGCAGTTCAGGCTGGCCTTAAGCTCATTTTGTAGCTCAAGCTGGTCTCGAACTCACAACAATTCTCCTGAGTGCTGGGATTACAAAGCAAATGAAAATTAAAACATAAAATACCTAACTTATAGGATACAGCAGAAGCAGTACCAAGACAAAAGTGAAGAGCAATAAATACTTACATCAAAAATATGGCAAGATTTCAAATAATCTAATCATACAACTCAAAAAAAGAGAATACTAACACCGAAGTCAATCCAAAAGTTAGTATAAGGAAGAAAATTACATAGATCATAGCAGAAATAAATGAAATAGAAACATGGAAAATAAAAATACCAATGAAATAAAAAGATGCTTTTGAGATAAACAAAATTGACAAATGTTTAGCTAGACTAATAAAAGAAGAGCAAGATGACTCAAATAACTAGAATAAAAGATGGAAAAGAAGAAAGTATTAATTATTGAATCTTTGATGTAATTCAGGTATAAAAAATAAGATACACAAACAGCTACACTCTATTTACTGATAAGAGACATACGGTATAATAATGTCTATAAGTATAATATCATGTATACACCTTTTATGATACCAAAACATTATGAAAACAGTTTGCAATGTAGTAATTTATGAAATCCATCTTGTCAAGGTATCTTAAAACAGTCTCATCAATATTTTTACTTCAATAAAACAAAAGTAAAATAAAAAAAAATTTTAGAAAAAGACAACGAACACTGTTTTCATGATTTCCTGTCAGTGTTGCCCTCGACCGTATAGCCTAACACGTTGGTGAAAAAAAAGAAATAAAATGCATCCAAATTGTAAAGCCATCTTATTTGCACAAAAATCACAGATACAAAATTGTTTAGCTTGTGCATGGTCCATTGTGAAAAGAAGAATTTTCTTGGTTTCCATTTTGAAACAATGGAATTTAGCAGGCCTAAACAGAGTGATAATGAGTAATGAAATTGAATCAATAATAAAATGTCTCCCAGAAAAGAGGAGCCTAGCATTGTTGAAAAGTGACTTTAGTGCTAAATTTGACCAAACCTTCATTGAATAATTAGCATGAAATCTTTTCATACTATTCTGAGGAATTGAAAGGGATGCTTTTGCATAACTCCAAAAAGTACACCTGATACTAAAACCACACAGAAAAAGAGATTACAGACCAGTATTCCTGATACATATAGGTAAAATCTTACTAAAAAAAATAGTATGTTATTTATGTACAATAGAATACTAATCTGTCATCAAGATTAAATTTGAGTTATTTGTGGGAAAATAAATGTGCTTTGAGAAATAAAGAGAGCTAAATCAGACTCAGAAACTTAAATAGTACTTGATGTCTCATACATGAGAAGCCCAATGCATAAATAAATTAAAGAACAAGAGGAATGGTAAGTAATAAGGAACAGGGCAATAAATCTTTCACACAAGCGAAGGAGACCAGGAAGTAGAGGAGGAGGAGAAGACAAAAAAGAACTAAGATATATTATGTATATATATCGACTCCCCAGGATAAACATAATCATTATTACTGCGAACATGTACTAACATCTGTAAACTTCCAGAACCATTCATGATAAAATCTCTAAAATATTCATTAAAAATGAACCCTAATATAATAAGGGCCATATATAACAAACTATAGCCTACATTATATAGAGTGGGGAAATGCTGAAATCATTTTCTTTAAGATCAAAAATAAGACAAACCACAATTACTCTTATTTAAAATAGTATTGGAGTTGGGCATGATGGCATATTCCTGTAATCCCAGCACCTGGGAGGCTGAAGCAGGAGGATTTCTGGTGAATTCAAGGACAGCCTGGGTTAAAAAGTGAGCTCACAGCCAGCCAGAGCAACATAGTGAAATCCTGTCTCAAAAGGTAAAATAGTAATTATTATTATTAATAATAATGGAAGTTTAAGGCTAGTGAAACCAGAGAAAGAGAGGGCACCCAAATAAAAAGAAGGACATAAAGTATCCCTGTTTGCAGAAGACCAAAAAAAGTGCCACAAAATAATCAAAAATCCTATTTTCACTGACAAATTTCATAAGGTTTCAAGATAACATCAAAAGTCAATAGGAAAATAGATGCATCTCGGTGAAATGAATCAGACATTGAAGCATAAATGCCACATAATATATACCTCGGTTGAGTAGCACAAGGCACAAAGAGCAAAATAAAAGCTGGGTAGAAGGAAACATAGGGATAGATCTCTAACAAATGTAAGGGAGTCCAAGAGGCCGAGGGTAAGGAGCAGGGGAGGCTTGTAAACAATATATGTCATAAACTTAGCTAAGACAAATAGCAATACAGATGAAAATGAGGAATGGGGATCTAGACAGGGAGGGACAGAGGTGAGTGGGAAAGAAAAGAGAATTACAAAAGGAATACTTTCTTCTGTACATGTACCTGCTCCCCAGGGTAGACGTAAGCTTCATGGGCTGCAAACATATACTAATGAAAAAGTCAGTACCTTTTATGTGTCAACAGTGAAGGTGTTAGAAAAAGACATCAAAAAAGAAATCTCATTAACTAAAAGAAAAAAACTTGAAATAAATTTAATAAAGGAAGGGAATGATCTCTACAATGGAAAATGAAATTACCAAATAGTGATAAAATAAATTGAAAAAATCATAAGAAAATGATGAGAAATCATGTTTATAGGTTAGAATTTATATTATTAAAATTTACGTACAACTCAGAATAATCTATATCTTCAGTGCAATTGCTATCAAAATACAAAAAGCATCCTTTACAGAAATTAAGGAAACAAACTATTAATTTTTTATGGAACTTCGAAAACCAAAAATAGCCAGTCTTTGGTGAAAATAACAGAGCTGGAGACATTGCAGTATCTGACTTCAAAACATACTACAAAATTTATTATCCAAACAGCATGGCACTACCATAAAAATAGATGCACAAATGAAAAAAGCAGAACAGAGAACTCAGAAATCAATTTTTTACCTTCAGCAGCCAGATTTTCAACACAGGCAGCAAGAATGTACAGTACAGGGGGAAAAATCTTCAGTAAATGGTGTTGGGAAAGTGGGATACCCGTATGGACAAGGACTAATAGCATTCTCTTCTACTGTCTGTGAAAATATAGTGGATGTGGTATAAAGACTTCAGTTTAAGACAAAATTATGAAAAAAAATAAAAATAAAAACACACAAGGTTTATGACTCACCCATTTGTCTGGTCCTAAAAAGGAAGAACAACAAATACAGCTGAGCATAGTAGTATCTGCCTATAATCTTAACAGTGGATTACTGAGGTAGAAGGATTGCAAGCTTAAGCCCAACCTGGGACAATTTAGCAACTCAGCAAGACTTTGTCAAAATAAAAAGTTGAAGGGTTGTGTTTTAGCTCAGTGTGAAAGTTCTGGGTTGTTTTCCAGTCCTGGAAACAAATGGCAAATTACATTGCATTAAACAAAAGCTTCTGAACAGCAAAAGAAACTCTACATGTAAAGACAGCAAACATGGGTGAAAGCATTTTCAAATTGCCCATCTGATAAGAGCTTAATTTCCACAAACTGAAACAGTTCCACAGCAAAAAATATTTCTATTTAAAAAATTGACAAATGACTTAGACAGATGTTTCCCAATAAGATATAAAAATAACCAGCACACACATGAGGATAAAAGTGCTCAACACTACTAGTAATCATCAGGAAAAGCAAATCACAACCACAATTAGAGATCATCTTATCGTGCTTGCAATAGCTGTTATCAAAGGGAAAAAAACAAAAACAATAACAACAGACAAACAAGTGCTGGTGAGAATGTTGAGAAGGGGCAACTCTCATGAGCTTTTGCATGTATGTACATTAGCCATTATGCAAAGCAGAATGGGAGTTTATAAAAAAAAAAAAAAACAGAAATAGAGCTGCCATATCATTGAGAAATGCATTGTGAGGTACATATCCATAGAAATGGCATCATTATGTCGAAGATATATCTGCATTGACACGTTCATTAGACAATAAGAGGTGGATTCAACCTAAATAGGAATTGAAAAAGAAAATGTGATTGTATAGAACATACAGGAGAGAACAGATAATGTAACCAAAAATTGAGAAATGCTGTCATGTGTACCAATATCAATAGAACTAGAGGACATAAATGAAGTGAGTAAGTCTCAGACAGACAAATACTACATGTTTTCAACTATAATATGGAAGCTAAAGGTTTGTCTCATAGAATAGAGTATAATTATCACCAACTTGTGAAGGGTATAGTGAGGAAGCAAGAAAGAAGATGGTTAACATAGCACAAGGGTACCGTTAGATAGAAAAAATGACTTGTCACATTCTTTAGTTTTTATTGTTTATTGTATGTGGTACAGGGCCTCACTATGTAGCTCAGACTCCTAGTGATCCTTCTGTGTTCATCCTCCCCAGCGCTGGGATTACAGGCGTGCCCACCACTGCCGGATTGGGTCATGGGCTCAGTATGTCCTGGGGTGGGGCTGGTGCAGCATGGGGTACCAAGGGTCGACCCCAGTCCCCTCACTTGCCTAAGCAAGCACTTAGTCCACTGAGCTATCTCACCAGCCCTAATTTGTCATATTCTATAGAACAGTACAATAACTATAGTAGACAATACTTGTGTGCTTATTTCAAAATAGTAATCTTTCCAATACAAAAAGAAATGGTATATGTCTGAGGTAATAGATATTCTAATTACCCTGATCTGATTATTAAACACGTTATCCACATATTATGATGTCACACTGTGCCCATAAGCATGTAAAATTACTATGGGTCAATTAAAATGAATACATATATTTAAATTTTTGAAAAAGTATCTACTATATTGCAAGAGATAAATACCTAATATGCTTACTATAAATTTGATTTAATCAAGAAAATACATAAAATATCATTAGAATTTTGTACAGATACAAATTTTACACTAAAAATGTAAAAGACTTGCATTCTTGAAATCACGTGAGAGAAGAGACTAAAGTTATAATTTAAATAAATAGAATAAAAGGTTTGCATTATATAGTGGTAATGTTTCTTGATTCTTTTGCAGGATGCAAAAGTTGTTGAGGCTTCAAGGGGTA
This sequence comes from Ctenomys sociabilis, assembly GCA_004027165.1. Taxonomy (NCBI): domain Eukaryota; kingdom Metazoa; phylum Chordata; class Mammalia; order Rodentia; family Ctenomyidae; genus Ctenomys; species Ctenomys sociabilis. The sequence goes on along the minus strand of PVKA01007398.1, from coordinate 57,642 downwards.
GAGACTTGATGCTTCTTGTGATACTCTCAGGCCATCTTTTCTATTCACCTGTTCCTTCTCTGCAATCTCAACACCCTCAGTTCCATCTTTGCAGTCCACAGCTTTACTGTAGCTGCATTTTTGGCCCAACTCACAGCATTTTAAATCATCCTACTGGACTCTTGCTTTTGCTTTACAACATAAATCTGGCTAAAGCCCCCAATAATAGCCATGCCACTGCCTCCACATTTCACTGCTTTGAAATTTCTTCTTTCAGACTAATTAGTCTACCACCCTTAATCTTAGTCTTGGGGAAAATCTCTGGACACAAGCAAAAGGCAGGCAAACATCTTGGCCAAGCTATAACATACAACATCTGGAGTGCAACAGCCAATGCAGTCCTTCTTCCTAGCAGAAACCTCTTAAGCCTGGTAATTACTAGCAGGATTTCTATGTGCATTCTCATCTTCTGAGCTCTGACCAAAATCTCCTCTACAGAGCAACATGAGGTATTCCACTTCTACTCTTTCAGGCAACATCTGAGCCTTTCCAAACTGTTTACAGAAGTTATTTGCAAAGATTCTTGAGCCACATGCTCACGTATAGTAACAACATTGATCCCAATCCTCATACCAAATTATGTATTATTTACTGTTCTCTGATTGTTGCAACAAAATACCCAATGCCCAAAATTTAGCTCATGGTTTGTGAATGTTTCAGTCCATAATTAGCTGGCTCCAAGGTAGGATAGTGTGGCAAAAGGGCAGCAGTTCACAGCAGCAGAAGACACAAAAGCAGCAAGAGAAAAAGAAGAGGAGAAACAAGATAAAAGATTCATACCGTAGGCAGGCTACCCAGCCCAGGACTGTGCAACCTCACACCTACGGTGAGTCAATCATAAACTCCAGAACTAGCTGCCCCATGACTGCGTGAGGCTTCAGAGCACATCTAGGCTCAGCCCAACACAATGAGCAATCATGGTTTACTCTCGAATGTACTCTAATCTACAGCACTGATAGCACTGGACCATCACTAAAACTTAATGACCCACACAAAATTATAACCAAAATCACAACAGAGGGATGAAGAGGATGGTGATATGGGTTTATGGATACAGCGAAAGCAAGTGACATCTTCACATTAATTAGTCCCAGCAAATTTCTATTTCTATTCTTCTTAACTTCTCATGTAAAATCTCTAAATCAGCCACTTCAGTGAACATAGGAAAGCAAGACTTTTAAAAATTGCTTGTAGAGGGCCGGGGAGATGGCTCAGTGAAATAAGCGCTTCCCTGGCAAGTGCAAGGGCCAGAGTTCAATCCCCAATTCTGCCAAAAAAAAAAAAAAAAATGCTTGCAATTGAAAATAATCTCATGAGAAAATAAAGCTCAATATTCCAAGGAAGGAATTTTTCAAAGAAGAGACAAAGGTCTCAGCACCACACTTTCCCTCCCACGTAGTATCTTTACGGGTCCTCCTCTGAGTAAAGAATTTCTGATTTTTCATTCACTTTCCTAGTTCATTGCTTAGAAACACAAAAATGTGACCTTTCCGAGGAGGGAGGCCCCACTTCCACCACAGAATCCTCAGCCAAATGCACCCTCAGTCACTCTCCCAGAGCGCAGTTGGCAGAGAGAACTGGGAAAATGAAGATTTTCCTCTCATCTGCAGATAATCATCTTCTACCCTGACGCATAAATTCTGATCACCCAGACGACTTTAACTTTCAGAGCCACAAGGGTTAGTAGTGATAATAAAATCATTCAGCGTTATAAAATTTTTTAAAGGATTCTAAACACAGTATTTAAGAATCTGACCTCACTGCATATTACTCACCCCCTGTGAAAAGTAATTTTCTCTTTCTGTCAGTGTGAGTCTCTTTTTATTTCTTTAGAAACAGTTGAAAAGTATTCAAAGCAGTATCACTGACCTCACAGGGGTAGAATTGTTTGCATCCCTAGGAATTGGTGACTCATTTGTTTGTCTCACTTCACCTCTACAGGAAGAAAACTGGCTCACAGGGACACCGAATCTCGTTTGCCCCAAGTCACACTGTTGTTCTGCCTAACAGAGTGAACTAACTTGCATGCTTTCTGCCCATAATTGCCTGGTTAAGTGACAATTCCATTCTTTTCTACATAGGAAGAAAAGGGAATGTTTCCAAGCCAGCTGTCATGCCTCTCCCAACCCTTATGACCAAGTAAGAGCAAATCCTTAAGGCCTTCCTCCTCGTTCTCTATTGGGTCTTCCGGAGCTTCCTTCCCTTCCTCATCTCTCAACTTCCTTCCCTCAACTTTCACGAAAGTTTAATAGATATATTAAACTTTATGCTAATTTACTATAGCTGCTCATTTCAAATATTTAAACCTTCACGAATCAGAAGGCTGAGTTATTATGTTCAAAAAGTATCGCACATTTCTGGGAAAGAGCAGATATGTTGGCATATCTTTGATGTAGCTGCATTCCTTGTGGGTCTCTGTCTGTTTCTGCAAAAAGAATTCATATTTTCAAAGAACTCAGGGAGGAATGTAAGCACGCACAAAGACACTTGGGAAGGAAGTGTTCTTAAGACAGCCTGTACAATTCTGCATCTATACCCCATTTTTTATTTTATTTTTTACATTTATTTATTTATTTATTTATTTATTTATTTATTTATTTATTTATTTATTTGGTACAGGGTCTCACTACACAGTGCAGTTCATAGTGATTCTCCTGTCTCAGCCTCCCCAGTGCTGAGACCACAGGCACATAGCACGGTGCCCAGTTTCAGTGGCTGGCTCAGTGCAGGGCTGGCACAGCATGTGGTACTGGGCATTGCACCCATGTCCTTGGGTTTATCAAACAGGCGCTCAGATGGCCAAGCTGTCTCCCTGGTCCTTACACCCCATTTTTTCATCTGCAGAAAGTGACATTGAGGAAAAAAATACTTTGATGTTATGCAATGGAATTGTGTAGATTTCTTTTTAATTTTTTTTGTTATATTTTTCCAAAATATCTACTACAAGATTGCAATTTTCATTATGTATCTTTTGAAAGCATAGGTAGAAGACCAGAATTTTCCTCCCATTGTAGTTAAAGTATACATTATCTCAATTTTGGAAATGTGCATTTTAGGATTAATTTGCTCAAAGGAAGCCTGTGGTATGCTCAAGACAAAATTCCTGTCTGCTGTGTCTAACAAGTTGTTCAACTGTTTTGCAAATTACTTGCAGTTAGTCACAAAATTACCATTCAACTTGAACTTCTTTTCTTGTTCATGTCTAGGCTTAGTATGCAACAAACACAGACATAGAAAACACTTCCTGTAGTTAAATCTTGTTAAACAGAGTTTTTTTAGAACTGTGACTTTATTTATCCCAATTAAATAATTCTCTAGTTATACTTACAACATATAATATTTATGATCTTCTACTGCTGAGAATATGTAGATAATGCTATTATGTTTTCTTGAAGTAAGTACTAGGGAACTTTGCACCAGGGTAGAGAAGTAAGAGCTTGAAAGAGTAAGGAAGGTTGGTTTGGGTAAGCAAAACAGAAAATAAATTTTCAGAGCTGTTTTGTTCTTTGGAAAAATAGAATCTCAAATTCAACAGCTGAATTTGAGAAGCAGTTTACCAGTGGTTACAGTAAATATATTCAAAGCGAATCATACAACCACTAATTAGGTTTGAATCACTCAAGTGTACATTTGCTGTGACAACAGTTTTCCCTTTACAGATCACCCCTCTATTTATAAAAGAGCTGAAAATTAGCATTTCCTGCCTTTGTCGGACTGAAGCATCTTTCAATAGTTCTCAGCAAACATCTGAAGGATGCTTGCATCCTGAGATCATCCGGCCATTATGCTTTCAAGTGTTGCCTCTTTTTAAGAACAGAGTGAGCCGCACAGAATAAGTGATTGCAGATTCTTGGCAAAATAGCAACAAGAACACCACAAAAATACCCAACAGACACGAGATCATGGGTTACCATTCATGGCAGATGGGAATCAACTTAAATTGACAGAGGAGGTTTTCGTTCTGTTTTGCACATGACTAGCCATAAGGAAAGACTAAGCCCCAGAGAAATAAAAGACGAGGGTGTATAGCTATATTTGTAATACAATAGTTATTAGAATATCCAGATTTAAACAGATTTTTTCCCTAATATGATTTCCTGAGGGATACAGTTTAGAGCACATCCTGCTGCAATACCAGATAGAAGCGAGTGGCCTCCCCTTTGTAGCAGCGTAAATCCAAAAGGGAGCAGTTTTCTACACTGATTTCAAAGCATCATGCCCTAACCAACTTCAGTGGTACTGTGGCACACAGCTGTCAGGAAGAAGCCAGCATTTTTCCCCATGGACTGTCAGTTGAAGCTGTTAGAAACAGGAAAAATGGTTTGATTCTACTATGGAAGGGGTGTTCTCTGCTGTCTAAAGAAATGTGAGTGCTGCTTATGCACTGAAATTCATTGACTATGAAGGAGCACCTGAAGAGTTGTGACACAGTCTAGCTTTTTAAAGGGCTGAATAAGTTAGTGCCTACTCACAGGATTTACCCACACAGGGCATGCAGGCAATTCTGGCTCCCTAACCCGTGTCCCAGTGCTTCCTACTTGCTTCTCTGAGTGCCTTCTTATCTTCAAAATCATTCTCCTTTGTTCTTCCAAGTGTACTTAGTGCTTTTTTATTCCCCTGAAAATTTCCGCCCTTCTCTGTGACCCTGACGAGCTCTGCATGATGAATCATTTCTCAATGTGAGCTAGCGATCACGCATCATTCTGAAATCCATTTAATATTGCCATGCGTTCAACTTCTCAGAGAAGGATGAGCTACCCTTTTGAATCGCATTAACACAATGATGCTATGTCCCTTTCTAATAGTTTTACCTCCTGGGAAAAAAAAAATCTGTGTTTCCTTTCATCCAGCCTGTATCGCGTCAGCAAGCAGAAACGCTGAAACGACTCCCAGGATTTTATTTTACGTCGCCAGGCTGTGATTGGCACCATTCCAAAATATCAGACAGCGATCTCTGGTGGTTCAGGGCTTACATAGAATAAACAAACAGAAAGTACAGAAGCAGAGCAGCTGGTCAGTTGGGGGCTGGTTCTTACAACATTCATCACAGTGACCAGCTGTTTCTAAGAAACAAAGTAACAGGATCTAGAACTGGAACTGTTACCAAGGCAAGGAACAAACAGAAGCCTATTGGCTGGGGGTGGTGGCCTTCTGCTACAGTGTCATGCTGGTGTATGGAAGGCCTTGGTTACAGCTCTATTACCAAAATTGTAGTCACTCCTCCTTAGAGGACTTCAGCAGATAACACCTTCTCCCCTGAATTGATTTGAAAACAATTACATTATGTTTTTTGACTAGCAAGTGGTCCCTTTCTCACCTGGAAGGTTTGTCCTCTATGATAAAACAGTGGAGCCACACTAACAGAGGAGAGCAGCAGCTGACTGTCCCCCTAGTCCAAGCCAATCTTGCTAATCATCACTACTAAAGTTCTCTTACAATCAATACTTCGCACCGTTCAGCCTTAAACTCTTCATACCCTAAGGCTGCTTTCCTACTACCGTATGAATTCTGAGAGTTTGTTTATATTTTTCACTCTGACTGCCTGGTTAATATCTATTGCTTACACAATGGTTAACAAATATATATATATATAATATATATTGAACAAATATATATATATATATATATATATATATATATATATATATATATATATGTTGGCTGAATTTTTAACTCTACGAGTTGGATTTTAAAAACTGTCTCTAAATATATACACAGAAGTCTGTGGTGTTAATTAAAATTGTAGCTTGAAGACAGCAGACTGAATTTCTAGCTTATGTTCCACAACTTGTATAACTAGGGGGGTTAAGGACTTAATTTCCATGCAAATAAAATACAAGACTATAAAGAGCTTCCCCCAGGAGTTCCAAGTATCCTTTTAGAGGAAATATAACAGGGTGTGGAAAAGCATGTTAAAAATTCTATCTTGGTGTAAAGTCAAATCAGCAAAATGGGAGAGAAAAGCATTCTATTCTATAAAGCACTTAGCACAACTATTCTTCCACAGATATCTTAGAAGGAAAAAGCAAATGTGCAACTTAACCATCTGTAACTACAGAAGGCCCCACTACATGTAAGCCAGCAGCTGTTCCTCATCTTCATAGAAGAAAAGATGATAGAAAATAACAATATAGGGCCAGGGAGATGGCTCAGTAGAATAAGTGCTTCCCTGGCAAGTGCAAGGGTCTGAGTTCAATTCCCAGTTCCACCAAAAAAATAATAATAATAATAATAATTAATTAATTAAGAAAACAAAAATAACAGGATATTGTTTAAGAGGAGATTTTGGAGTGAACATAATATTTCACCTCAAGAATGGATTCTAAACTGTGAAACAAGCTTACAAGAGGACAGGCAAATCTTATCAGTGAGAATTATTTTAAATGAAATTGACCATCAATAACTATAAAACTGAGGTAGCAGTATTGCTAGAAAAGGAACTCTTAGTGCTGGAAAATTTCTTCCTGCCCCCAAAGCCATAGAAAAATAAAAATGAAGTTTTAAGATTCATGGTAGAGAGTCATAATAATAGTTTACAAAGAAATATCAATTTTCTCTAACAAATTAACTCCAAGAATGCATAGACTATCATACTATATCTTCCTTGCTTTGTATTTTATTGAGGAAAAAAACCATGTTGATGCTCAGCTTCCCTGGGATAAAATTCAGAGTTGTATTTGTTAATTAAAAAGTAGTCTGTTTATAAAATGGTACTTCTTCTAATAATGTTTTGGATGTTAAGTTTTGGCTAATGTTTTATACAACAGTAATTCTAGCATAATCAGTATCTAGGTTCTTTATGTAGATTTCAGAAAAGAATCACTGCGAATCCCAGCACCAAATATGGATTTAATCAAACAATAAACAAATTGTTTATTGTTTTTAAAAAATAGTTTCATGTAGTAAATTTTGTTTTTCAGAGTTGTATTTTTAATCAAAGAAACTGGAGCACAGGAAAAGTTATCTTTCCATAATAATTATGTATCATCCTTTTCCTGTCCAACCTCTTTTGCTAAATCAGTTCATATAAATAGCGCCACTCATTCATTTCAAAATAGCTAATGTACTTGTGGGTACTGTGCACAAGTTACTTGAGACAGGAAATCATAGAAGACAGCAGTTATGTTCTGGCTCATTTAGAGTTCACTATGTTAGATTGTTATATGAAAAAATAAGGAGAGAACAAAGAGAAAAATGTAGAAAGAGTAAAAAAATGATCAATAAGAGTAAAACAAGGGAAAAAAATGAAATGTTATTCCAACAACTGTCTTGCTGCTCAGGATTGGCAACCCCTTATTTTACAATTTATTTACTTCTTTTTTACATGGAATTAATTTATTCTTATATGTCTTATTGCGTGCATATGTGTGTGCACCCATAGGTCCTTTCCAATAACTTTATTAGAACTTACACAGTATGTTGGCTTGGGCCAGTTCTTCACATTCTTAGGTGACACACTCCTGAATACTTGGGTAGTTTACAAAAAGGGAAATGAGCCTCTGAAGATGAAGTTATTTTGTCAAAAGGAAAGATTCTCTTTTGGTGTTGATAGGTGACTTTTCCATGGCATATAGCTTTCTATTAGAAGGAATATGAACCTTCAAAGAGGCTTTGAATGCCTCTGACTGTCCATCAATGCATGATTAATCAAAGAAACATTATGGAAGATGGAAAATACCAGACACTTACTTCTCCAGCATACATCTTAGATTTTTACTTTGTTGAAAATCACTGAACTCAACGATGTGCTGGCTATCATCTCATAGCTGGTTCCTAAGGGCCAACAAAAGCCACTCCAGCACCATCGTAGCTTCTTCCCATTAAGGTGAAGGCATTCAGCTTTCACTACTACCATTTTACTTATTGTTACTAAACACAACCAACATTTTCTCAACAATATAGTCACAAAGAAAATTTCCATCATTGATGATCACCTAATAAAATGTAAATTGACTATGAATTAGAAAGGAAGCCAAATAATGAAACCAAAGAATCAGGATCCTGAGAATTCAGATGTTCAGATTCAAACACTCAAATTTAAATCATATTATCAACTCTTAGAACGCATACATCTTTAAGTTCATCACTTAACCTTTTGCTTCACATCTGTGAGTTACATATAATACTCTGCTTTTTGCTACTATAAAATGATTAATCCAGATAAAGTATATCCAATAATCATTACATGTACATGACACAGAAAAAACATCCCCTCTACCTGCTACTTTCACTCTTTGTACAGAAAAAGATATTCATAATTATAACCTCTCACAGCAATAGTCTTTTATGTAAAACTGAATTCACTTTCCTGAGTTATTTATAATGGCAGTTTAAGTTTGTTTTCAGAAGTGAACAAGTACATTTAATTTAAAATTAATAAGACCATTATTGTGTATTCATTAAAATTTTATGTGATTATTGGAAACATTTACAAGGTATGCAGTAGATTCATATAGAGAAGACATTAATTAAGCCTCACTAAATGGAATTTAAATAATCACTTATAAAAGTCTATTATTAAATTTGAAGCCTGCTATTTTAAAATCAATCCATAATTTTCTATTTACTAGCTACAAAGTAAGAAATTACATGTTTCAAGATCAGTTAAATGAATAAAACTCATTTTATAAATGGATGACAAAAGATAAGTCCTCCAGTCAGAGACAGTGTTCTGCCCACTAGGAAACTGTAATGCAATCAGGAAATTCTACTGATGGCCTTCTGTTATCTTTTCTTCATACAAGTTGAGGTCATTTATTAATACAGTCAATGGAGTCTCCTTCTGTAAGCTTGGATCGTAAGTGGTGGGCTTGTTCATGTTTGTCCCAAAGTCAATGCTCAATGGTCTCATAACACCTGGATGATTCCATTTTATTTTCATGTGATTCATTGGTTTTTCCTCCCTTATTTGTTAATTTTTTAAAGTACTATTTTAATCTAGGTGATCTAGCCAATAATCACTACAGGTACATGACACCAAAAATATACTGATTTTTTTACTGAAGTAGATAAACTCTAAATTCCATAAAGATATGAGAACAGTTAGGTTTACAATTTTCCCTCAGTACCTAGCACAGTGCCTGAAACACAACTGGAGTAGATTCAACAAAGGCAATTCTAATAGATGAATAAGTGAAAAATGGCAAAAAAAATTAAATTACAGATTCCCAAAGAATGCAGAGCTTCTGCCCTTGAAACTACATATTTAGATGATCATCTGATGAATACCTATCCCTCACAAGAGATCCTGTTGTTTACAACAGTCCTCTCAACTTCTAGCACAGGGCCTGGCACATAGTAGACAGTAAGTCAGGTGACACACATCAAACTGCAGGTTAAGACCGTATGCTCTGTAAGGAAAATTTTGCAGTAAATAAACATATCTACCTGCTGTACAATTAATATAGTCCAACACTTTCAGTTGCCACTTATAAATAGGAAGCCTGTAGATAGTTTTAGTAGACTTTCTTAGAATAAGTACTATGTGAACAGCATCATTTAAGATGCATAATATACACTACATATACTCCAGCATGTATAGCTTTATATATTGTATGATTTAAATGTCCATTTTCTCACCAGAGAAATAGATTCCTATTTCACTTATTTATTTATTAGAAATGCCTTTGTTGAATCTATTCCAGTTGTGTTTTGGGCACTGTGCTAGGTACTGAGGGAAAATTGTAACCCTAACTGTCCTCATATCTTTATGGAATTTAGAGTTTATCTATTTGAGAAACAAAATCAGTATATTTTTGGGGTCATGTACCTGTAGTGATTATTGGCTAGACTTCACCTAGATTAAAATAGTACTTGAAAAAAATTCACAAATAAGGGAGGGAAAACCAATGAATCACCTGAAAATCAAATGAAATCATCCAGGTATCATGAGACCAATTGCACATTGACTTTGGGACAAAAATGAACAAACCCACCACTTACGATCCAAGTTTACAGAAGGAGACTCCATTGACCTTATTAATAAATGACCTCAAGTCTCCTATTATACATTTGGAAATAGAAATAATAACATTAAAAATCAAAACAAGTATCTTGCTAGATCTCACCACACAGTATAAAGTTGCCTGATATCTATGCTGTATACTGTCAAAATATTTTAACATATAACTCTGCCCATTGTCAGTAAAACTTTGAGGTTTTGTTGTTGCTGTTTGCTTTGTGACTATTTGTTGTTGTTTTGCTAGGTTAGGTTTTCATTTGGTTTAAGTTTTATTTTGTTTTGTTTTGTTTTGTTTGTTTGTATTTGGCTGAGACAGTGAGTCAAACACAAAGTGGTATGCATGCTGAGAAGGATCTCCAGCAGAGCTCACAGAGACCATTATTTTAAGGCCCAAAAGAAAACACTATGGGAAAATTCTCCCACAGATAGTATTCTTTGCACATATTTGCCCATCTCCTCTCATAGGTGAGATAATTACAAACTGGAAAAGAAACATCTTTTTAATAATTAATTGCCCTTATTGGTGCTATTGCTTTGTGTAATTAACACAATAGCAGCAATAAGGGCAATTAATTATTAAAAGTCTATAATACTTCTAGCACTACTTCTCACAAAGCTAAAAGTAAATGAAGTTCTATTTTAGTAGTTTTCTTAACCCAAGTTCCTAAAAATATAAGATTTCTTAGCCTTGGAACTATGGACAGTTTGGAACAAATACTTTTTTGGGGGTAGAACCAGGGATTAAACTCAGGCCCTTGCGCTTGCCAGGGAAGCGCTTATTCTATTGAGCCATCTCCCCGGCCTACACATTATTCTTTGTTCGAGGGCTATGCGGTGCCTCTACCTATGCAAGGTCAGTAGCACCCGCTTTCTAGCTGTGACAACTACACATGTCTCCAGGCATTATCAGGTGTTCGACTGGAAGCGCAACCTCTCCTCACTCATGAATCTAACTTCTCCCACCGCCCATCCTCAAACGCCATCCTGCCTTTGGCTCCACCATGCATGCCCACTAAGAAACACTGGAAGACAATACTCAGCCTCCTTGCTCTCAAGAATTTGCCTCATGTATAAAGGGAGAATCAAGGCAAAAATCCAAATTTAACCCATTATATTATTTACTAAAACTGCAGGAAAGAGTTACATAGTTATATGGCTCTTTATACTTCAATCTCTGTTATCATGAATAATATACCAATATTCATGAAGGAAAATAAATATCACTGTGTGACTGACATTCCTGTTAATTGCTTTTTGAAATGCTTCCATTCTAAAATACTTTAAGGAAAAAATGGAGAAAGATTCACACAAATTGAAGTTCTCATTTCAAAGTATATGTTAATTATTTGGACCTTATATGCAAATGCTCATTATCAGCTTGGTGGAAATTGTAAGAGATGGACTCTAGTGGAGGAAGTAGTCACAACCCACTGCCACGAAGAGTATATGGGCCCCGACCCCTTTTCTCTCTTGAGTCTTGACCACCATCAGACATGAGGAACTTTGTTCTTTCCCTCACCATGAGCCCAACACAGCTGGGCCAATCAACTTCAGTCTCTCATTCATTTTAGACATTATTGTCATTGCACAGGAGAGCAAACACATGAGGTCTTTAAGGAATCCAAGAAGTTTATCAAAACTAAAAGTATAAATGAAAAATATTCATGAAGTCATAAATGAGAAACGATATTTGATTTTTTATTTCGCAGGGATTTTTGGCTTGGGGTGTAACGCTGAAGTAAGAGTCACTGATATTGCAGCATGAGTTTACTTACCTTTTGCTTGTATATTAAATTGCATATAAATTCTGAGTACAGCAACAGCATGGAACAAATGTGACAGTTAATGGTAATTGTCAACTTGACTAAATTAAGAGAATCCTAGCACACGCCTGGCCATGTCTGAGGCAGTGTTCAGAGGCAATCAGAGCACAAGCCAGGCCAGGAAACTGAGGAGGGAAGAACCTGCACTGACCAGCGCCACTATCTGCTAGGCTTGCAGTCAGAATGGAATTAAAGTTGAAGAAGAAGGAAGTCACCCTGCATTTGAAAAGTTGTGCTCTGCTCCAACACTGCATCTTACTCTACTGCCTTCACCTTGGATATCAGGGTTCAGCTACTTCAGCCGTGCAACGCAGACCTCCACCATAACCCCAGGAGTCGGGAGGGCTTTGCTCTGGGACTAGCACTGCTTCCTCGGTCCCAGAAGGCCACAGCTTCCGACTTCTTGGACCAGGCACCTGCTAGGTGCTCTGGATTTCCAACACATACTACGCTGTGCACACCGCACCTCTGATCTTGTAATACTGTTTATAAACTGTTATAAAATTATATGTGTAGTCATATATAGTTTGTCGATGCTTTTCTCCAGAAAGCCCTAAGCAATAGAGCAAATGAATAAACAGAGCTGCAATTGCCAGTTAAAAAATTTAAATACATGCATTATCTATCCCTATGTGATGGAAATTCACAGAACAATAACTAAAAATTAATTATCTAGGACTGTGTCATCTTCCTAGATCCCGGCCCACAAGCACCAAGCCAGAGCTACCGGCCTGAGACATCAGGGTCCACTCCTGCAGCCTCCTGGATCCCACCCCAAAGCCCTCTGAGTGAGTGAGAACTTGCATGACTTGCCAGGCTTCCCAGATCAGTGAGTATGTGGTGAGTCTGAGGGAGAGCCTTTGGCTTCTTCCCTCGCTGGCTCCCCGAATCCCTGCCCCCAAGCCCTCCAAGCAAGCTACTGGCCTGAGACCTCAGGGCCCACTCACCAGCAAGTCCCCAGATCCTGTGCCCCTAAGCCCGCTGAGCAAGTGGGAATTTCCCCAACTCCCTGGAAATCAAAGTTCTGTGAGTGTGAGGTGAGTCTGAGGGAGAGGCTTTGGCTTCTCCCTGTGCACTCTTCAGAGCCTTAGTCCCCAAGACATCCTAGCCAGGGACCTGCCTGGGACACCCTAGACAGACCTACCTGGCAACTCCCCATAGCCACTGCCACCATGCACACCACGGGAGCGAGAACATTTGATGACTCTCCTGGCACTCAATCCATCCCCACTTGGCCAGGTGAGTGTGAGGGAGAGCTTCTGCATCCCCAGTGCTCCCTTAACCAGGGACCCAACAGAGGGGAATCACAATAGCTGCAGCAAAAAGGAACTAAACACAACAGCTAGATCCAGGCCAGGCATAACTGGACAATATCAAACTTTATAGACTGGCACCCGAATCTCATTACACGCTAAGGCTATAGCTGCACCAAAGCTCTACACCAAAAGTCAGAGATCAGTACTATGCAAAATGACAAAGACAGGGAGAAAAATGCAATCTTTGGCCTTGAGTCCACCAATAAGTACAGAGGACACTAGCTCAGCTGAAATGAATGAATTAACAGAGACAGAAGCAAAGGAACAACAACAGAAAGGTATACAGGAACTCAGACAAGAATTAATTCCTGAAATAAATAAAGAAATATTTGAATACATAGCATGTGAAATAAAGAATCAAATCCAGAAACATCTGCAGGAAACCCAATGCTCACTCAGAACAAGTACAGAGGATACTATTCCAGCTGAAATGTATGAATTAACAGCATCAGAAGGAAAGGAACAACAGCAGAAAGGTCATGAGGAACTCAAAGCAGAAATAATTTCTGAAATCAAAAAAGAATTCTTTGAAAACATACAAACAATTAAAGAAACATACAGAGGAAACCCAATTTGGAAGAATCTCTGCAGAAAAAGAATTAATAGCTACCTCTAAAGAAGACATGGATAAAAAAAAATAGAGGAGATCAGAAATATGATGGAATCCTGGAATGAGCAATACAGAAAAGAAATAGAATGCATGAAGCAGAGTCAAAGAGATATAGACAAACTAAAAATATGAATCACAAGTCTACAAAACCGTTTAAGTGAAGACAGAGTTTCAGATCAAGAGGACACTGGTTCATCTACTGAAATGGTGAGAAAGGATCTCTTAAAAACAATGGGAATACAGGAAAAAAATCCATTACATGTAAGATGACATCAAGATGAACAACGTGAGATTACTGACGTCAATGAGAATGATACAAAGGAGACAATACAAATGATAGAAAAAGAATGTGGCAAAAGTAATTGCAAAAAACTTCCCAAATATGAGGAAACAAACCAACAATCAGGTAACCGAAGCATACATAACACCAAATAATTTCAAACCCCAGTAAAAACGCACCAAGACATATTGTAGTCAAGATTCCAGTAATCCAATACAAGAATAATATACTAAAAGCTGCAAGTCAGAAGAAGCAGATCACACTCAAAGGAAAATCCATGAGAATTATAGCTGACTTCTCTATACAAACCATGAAGGCAAGGAGAGCATGGAGCAGAATTCTTCAAGTCCTGTATGAAAACAAACTCCAGTCCAGAATATTATGGACTGCAAAACTCTCTTTCAAGTTTGATGGAGAAGTGAAATACTTCCATGACAAAGAACAAACAAAGAATTTCATGATGACAAAGCCATCCTTACACAGGCTACTGAAAGATGTTCTACAGAGAAACCACAATGATCAGAACTCCATGAATGAGAATGAAAGGAACCCACTAAACAGGACAGACAATTAAACACAGGCTACAAAGGAGTAAACAACAGCAGCTAAATATCATGACAAACATAAGTCAATACATTTCAATTATAGCCAACAATGTAAATGGACTCAATTCAGCAATTAAGAGATATAGACTGGCACAGTGGATTAGGAAACAAAATCCAACAATATGCTGTATACAAGAAACACACTTAACTACATAGGCTTAAAGTCAAAGGATGGAAAACAATACTACACGCTCCAGCACCTCAGAAAAAAGCAGGAGTAGCAATTCTGTTCTCAGACAGTCTCAACTTCAAACCAAGAATGATAAATGACACAAAGAAGACCACTATATATTGCTTAGGGAAAAAATTCAAGAGCAAGTGGTAACAGTCATAAATATCTATGCACCAAATACAGAAACACCCAACTATGTAAGACAAATCTTAATTTACATGAAAAACCTAATATCTAAGACCACAATCTTAACAGGAGACTTAACACCCTCTTATCTCAAAAATATAGATCAACCAGACAAAAAATTTGCAAGTATCAGAACTGAACCACAGCGTGGAACAAATAGACCTAGTGGACATATACAAAGTGTTCCACCTAACCACAGCCAAATACACACTTTTTTCAACTTCACACTGGTCATTCTTCAAAATAGACGACATACTAGTCCAAAAATCATGCTTAAGTATATGCAAGAAAACAGACATGATCCCATGCATATTATCTGACCACAGTGCAATGAAACTGGAACTAAATGACAAAAGAAACCAGAAAAAACCACTCAGTTCTTGGAAATTAACACCCTACTCAGCAATCAATGGCTCACAGAAGAAATTAAACAAGAAATTCAACAATATCTACAATCAATGAAAATTCAAGCACAACTTAACAGAATCCATGAGATGCAATGAAAGCAGTCCTTAGAGGGAAAATCATGGCTATGAACTCACACCTTAGGAAAACAGAACAGGAACAAATAAACACCATAATGTTGCACCTCTGACATCTAGAAAAAGAAGAGCAAATGAAATCCAAAGTGCAAAGACAGGAAGAAATCATAAAGATTAGAGCAGAAATTAATTCAATTGAAATGAAAACAGTTCAAAGAATCCAAATATCAAAAAGCTGGTTCTTTGAAACACTAAATAAAATAGATAATCCTCTAGCCAACCTCATCAAAAAGAGGAAAGAAAAAATTCAAATGCAAGCAATAAGAAATGAAAAGTCTGTAATCACCACAGACCCAGTGGAAATCTAGAATATTGTCAATAGCTACTTTGAGAATCTTTATGCTCACAAAATAGAAACACACAGATTAAATGGACAGATTCCTAGAAAGGTACAAATTACCAAAACTGAATCAAGAAGTTATAACAATTCTCAATAAGCCAATAACAGCCAACGAAATATGAAGTGTAATAAAAAGCCTACCGTCAAAAAAAGTCCAGGTCCTGATGGATTCACAGCTGAATTCTATAAGAAATTTAGAGAAGATGTAACCCTACATTCCTCACACTCTTCAAAGAAATTGAAAATGAAGCAGTCCTGCCAAAATCATTTCTGGAGGCAAGTATTATACTGATTCCAAAACCAGGGAAACACACAACTAAAAAGAAGAACTACAGGCCAATCTCCCTCATGAACATAGACGCAAAAATACTCAATAAAATCCTAGCAAATAGAATACAGCAAATCATCAAGAAGATCATACACCATGGCCAGGTAGGATTTGTCCCAGAGATGCAAGGATGATTCAATATTTAAAAATCTATAAATGTAATACACTATATTAATAGACTGAAATCTAAAAACCACATGATCATCTCAATTGACGTAGAGAAAGCCTTTGACGAAGTCCAACACTCATTCATGTTCAAGGTCCTACAGAAAATTGGAATAGATGGACTCTATCTTAACTTGATAAAAGCCATCTATGACAACCCAAAAGCTAATATAATCCTAAATGGGGAAAATCTGAAATCTTTTACTCCTAAATCAGGTACAACACAAGGATGTTCTCTATCACCCATCCTATTTGATATAGTCTTGGAATCATTAGCAATAGCCAATTAGAAAATAGAGAGACATAAAATGAGTAAGCATAAGTAAAGAAGAAGTTAAATTATCACTATTCGCAGATGTCATGATACTTCACTTGGAAAACCCCAAAACTTCCACCAAGAAACCACTAGAACTGACATGGAAATTCAGTAGCATAGCAGGATACAAACTCAGTACTCAAGAGTCAGTAGCATTCCTCTACACAGATAACAAGCACACTGAAAGGGAAACAATAGAAACAATACCTTTTACAATAGCACCACAGGAAATGAAATACCTTGGAATTCACTTAACCAAGGAAGTCAAAGATATTTTCACAGAAAATTAGAACACCCTAAGAAAAGACATTAGAATAGATTTCAGAAAATGGAAAGATATTCCCTGTTCCTGGATAGGAAGAACCAACATCGTGGAGATGGCCATACTACCAAAATTGCTGTACAGATTTAATGCAATCCTTATCAAACTGCCACCAACACACCTCCCAGACCTAGAGACATAATTCCTAAAATTTATTTGGAACCACAAATGACCTAGAATAGCAAAGGCAATCTTGGCCAATATAGACAAGGCAGGAGGCATAATTCCACTTACAAAGCCACTGTGATATAATCAAGACGGTATTGGCAACAAAATAGACTTGAAAATCAGTGGATTAAATTACAAGATGCAGAGGTATCTACAATCACACTCAGCCATCTGATCTTAAACAAAGGGGCTAAACAAGCTCACTGGAATAAAGGTAGCCTCTTTAACAAATGGTGCTGGAAAACATGGCTTTCTACATGCCAAACACTAAAACTTTACCCAGCTCTATAACCATGCACTAAGTTAAAGTCAAAATGGATTAAGGATCTAAACATAAAACAGAAACATTCAATCTCTTGGAAGAGAAAGTAGGAGAAACTATTGAAGGCATAGGGGTAGGTAAAGAGTTCAGGAACAAACATATATTCACACAGAAACATTTGAAAGAATCAACAATTGAGTTGAACTCTTCTTCAGGAGTTACTACACATCAAAAGAAATTGTAACAAAGTGAAAAGACAACCCACAAATTTAAAAAAAAATCCTAACTAATAAGCAATCAAGTAGAGGTCTGCTCTCCAGAATATATAAAGAACTAAGATATAACAGGGCCCTCAAATTTAAAGACCCAATTCAGAAATGGGCATCTGAGATGAATATATACTTCTCAGAGGATGAAATTGAAGAAGAGAATAAATATATGAAAAAATTCTCCACACTGTAGCCATCCATGAAACCCAAATTAAAAGAACACTAAGATATCATCTCACGGCTGGCAGTTCGGGCCCGGGATGTAGAGCGGCTGTGCCTGACAACACATCTGATGTGAGCTCGGGTGGGGTAGAGAGCAGGGGGCAGTAGTCGGGGGTGGTAGGAGAAGGAGGCAGCGAATCACTTATAAATTGCACCCGAGCAGGATCCAAAGCCCAAGTTCCAGGAGGGCGAACGAATGCTGTGCTTTCAAGGCCCTCTTCTGTATGAAGCAAAGTGTGCAAAGGGTGCCATAAGGGACAAACAAGTAAAATACTTTATACACTGCAGTGGTTGGAATAAAAATTGGGATGAGTGGGTTCCAGAAAGCAGAGTGCTCAAGTATGTGGGCACCAATCTGCAGAAACAGCGTGAACTTCAAGAGGCCAATCAGGAGCAACATGCAGAGGGAAAGATGAGAGGGGCTGCTCCAGGATAGAAGACCTCTGGGCTGCAACAGAGCAATGTTGAAGTGAAAACTAAAAAGAACAAACAAAAAAACCCTGGTAATGGAGATGGTGGCAGTACAGGGAGGCACCTCAGCCTCCTCGAAGCAGAGGGCCCAGGTGATCCTACTGTTGAAAATGAAGAAACGTTTGTGAACAGAGTTGAAGTTAAAGTAAAGATCCCTGAGAGCTTAAGCCGTGGCTTGTTGATGGCTGGGACCTTATTGCCAGACAGAAACAGCTCTTTTATCTTCCTGCCAAGAAGAAAGTGGACTCCATTCTAGGGGACTATGCAAACGATAAGAAATCTCGAGGAAACACAGATAATAAGGAGCATGCTGTTAATGAGGTTGTAGCAGGGATAAAAGAATAGTTCACCGTGGTGCTGGGCACTGAGCTCCTCTACAAGTTGGAGAGACCACAGTCCGCCGAGATCCCTGCTGATCCCCCCGATGCACCCACGGCCCAGGTGCATGGAGCACCACATCCACTGAGACTGTTTGTGTTAGTTTCTTATTTTTAATAAGAATGCAAAAATAGTAAAAAAAAAAATTAGAAATGATACAGAATTTCACTAAACCAAATGATAGGAATTCAACAATGGTCGTTATATTGCACATTGTCCCTGTAAGGGTAAATAGGATCTGAAAGGTACAATGAATATGGTGAAAGGGAAGGAAACTCTTCCAAAGGAAGAAAAACTGGGATGAGGGAAGGGAGAAAAGAAAGAAGAATATATATATATATATATATGGTATAGCTTGGATAATTTACTGTTGATTTATTGAAAGAAGTAGTTAATATTTAATTTTTTTCTCCTTTTAAAATTTTATAATTTTTGCCCAATCTTACAGGCTTATATCTGGTAACCTGGTATCAATTTATTTTCCTAGGAAAACAACTATTTTTAATAATTGGACAATAGGCAACTACTGAGAGAAAACAAACCAACTAGAAACAGCTCAGAGTCGGCCTCTTACAAGAACTTTCTGGACTTGCACAAAAAGGTGGACTCTGGGAACAGTGTGTTGGACAAGATGGACTGAGACTAAAGTTTGCACCTGCACAGACAGGTGACTTGTAAGCAAAGTAGCTAACAATAAACAAAAATGATCACCAACCCAATGGCCCAGAATTCCACGTGAGGACTGTATCAGGTGCTTGGGTGAGAGGTGGGCTGTTGGTGTAAGAGTGAGACTCTAACACTATAAGACACCACCTACTGTGACAGAGCCAATGTCAGAACGGTGATCCCAGAGGTACAGCAGTTGCAGAAAGATAATGGAGCTCAACCAAGCTAGCAGCGCAAAACCTATGCACCTCTAAAGGTCACATCATATTACTTCAATTATAGACTCTGTGCAAGGACCTGGGAAAAATTTGAAATAAGCCCAAAACCAAGCCCAGGAGGATTAAGAGGATACTGCTAAAAAATAAAAATGATAAATAATCTTTAAAATAAGACATGTTATTTGACTTTCTGTGGCTGTGAATAAACACCCAACATAAACAATTTCAAAAAGGAAATGATTTATGTAGGTGCAGTTTTAGCTCATGGTAACTGACTCCAAGAAAGACTGGTGCAAACCAATGAGGAGGGAAGTTGCTCAGCCCACAGCATCCAGAAAGTGGAGCGGGGCCACAAGAGCCAGAGAGGAAGGAAGGGCGGAGAGTGACACTTAGCAGGCTCAGCCTTGAGAAGCAGCTTCCTCCAAATGGCCCCAGAGCCTGCAAGTCCACTCAGCCATGAACAATTAATCCATTAATCCACTGATGATGTCAGCGCCCTCAATAAATGAGCCTTTGCAGGACACTTAACATTTAAACCATAATACCGCAATGTGAGAAGCAATTGGATGGAATTATACATCAGTGTCTTAGTTAATTTTTTCTCATTGCTGAGACAAAGTACTCAGTATCAAAGTTAACAAAGAAAAAGTTATTTCAGTTTACAGGTGTTGAGCTTTCACCTAATCATCAGCTGGCTCCGAGGCAGGACAGCAAGGCAGAGGTACATCACAGAAGAGAAAAGGAGAGGGCAGGAGGCCACACAGCAGCACCCGCAGCAGAGCAGCAGAAGCAGCAGCCTCCCACTCTTCTATCCCTACCCTGGGCAGTGCCACACACACCAGGATGAGCCTTCCTCAAACCCAGCACCGTGCTCTTCATCCCAGCATCTCATTCATAACCCCACTATCACACACCCTAAACCTCTAAAAAGCCATACCTATGACTGCGTGAGGCTTTGGGGGCAATGTAGATACAAGCCACAACAATCGGTTTAGGTGAAAGGGACAACTTAATACCATTCTTCTAAACCATCAACATAATATATATATATATATATATATATATATATATATATATATATATATATATATATATATATATTTACTCAACAAATATATTTGAAATTATTATCGCGTGAGTTTTCTAGTTTTATATATGCAAATCTTAACCATCATTCACTAGATCTCTTCAATGTTTGATATCTTTAAAGGCATTCTGAGTTGCACTGCTATCAACATAGGGATGCATGTATCACTGTAACATAATATGCCTTTGATGCTTTCAGGAAGATACTAGAAAAACAGTAGCTGAGTCAAGTGGAATTGCTACTCTTTAGTTTTTTGAGGAATCTCCGTACTGATTTCCATAGTAGTTGAACTAGATTATATTGGAAGCGGCCTACGTGTCAATTGACAGAACATAAAGAAAACGCCACACTTATGCACAGTGGGATACTGTTCTGCCATGAAGGACAGACTTCAGCCATTTGTCAGAAAATGGAAGAATCCTGAAAGCATAATGGTAAGTAAAACAAATGAGACACACAAGCTTAGGTATTACATGGCTTTTTGCATATTAGAAATCCAAAATATGAAGAGCCAAATAAATATATTTAACAAAAGAATAGGGGAATAGATTTTTTTGCAAAATGGAAGGAGACCAAGAGATGGAAAGAGAAAGCTGGGGTCAGGGAGATGGCTCAGTGGAATAAACACTTCCCTGGCAAGCGCAAGGGCCTGAGTTTGCTCCCTGGTTCTGCAAAAAAAAAGAAAGAAAGAGAAAGCTAGAGGAGGATGAAAAATAAGGTGTGTTATAGACAGACACCAACTCCCCATGAGCAGTGTAATCTTATCCATTGCAAACATGTACAAAAAAATAGACAAAAAAGAAAGAAAGTGAGTGTAGAACTAAAATTGGGGATAAATAGTACCAAAAAAAGATTAAATATTAAAAACTAAATAAACAAGCAGGAATGGTAGCTCAGCGGTTCGAGCACCTGCCTGGCAAGCTCAAGCACTGGGTTTCATCTCCAGAACTAAACGCCAGTCCAGCCCTGAACACTGTGTGTGCCATGCCAGCCACTGAAACCTGGCATGTTGGTGCATGCCTGTAATCCCAGCACTGGGGAAACTGGGACAGGATTGCTAAGAGTCTGAGCTGTGTACTGACACAGTATACCAAATCAATAAAACAATTTTTTAAAAAGAGTAAATAGATGAGGTTTAATAAGACAATATTAATGGTAGCCTAATTTTCAAATGATTTGTTGAAAGCATATAGAAATGCAATTGATTTATTTGGTAATAATATATCTTCAATTTTTCTAAATATCTTTTACTTCAAATTAATTATACATATCAGAGAATTAATTATCTATAGACAAAGGAGATCATCTGCTAGTAACTAATAATTTTTGTTCTTTTCTAGGCTTTATTGTTTCATTTCTCCTTGTTCTAGTGATACAAAGTTCTAATAAACGTCAGATAAAAATGGCCATAATTTGATTTTTGGCAGAACTGGGGATTGAACTCAGGCCCTTGTGCTTGCCAGCGAACTGCTTTTGCCACTGAGCCATCTCCTTAGCCCCTTCATAAATATTTTTGTCTATAGAAATTTAAAGAATTGTACGAATATTTCAACATTGTGTATTAGTCATTGGCTTTCCCTAGATACATTTACCAGATTAAGGCAGCTATTCTCACTTATTAGATGAGAGATGTTATCGTAAGGTAGTGTTGAGGGCTGGCCAAATAGCTCAGCAGACTAAAGCACCTGCTTACATAGGCACAGGGACCCAGGGCTTGATCCCCGGTGTGCCGAGCCGGCCCTGCCCCGGGGCACACAGAGATAGTCACTGAAATGGGGCCTGGTGGCATAGACCTGTGATCCTTAGCACTTGGGAGGCTGAGAACAGGAGGATCACTGCGTGTCCAATCTGTGCAGTGAGACCCTCTAGACCCTGTATCAAAAATACATATAAATAAATAAATATTGTTGAATTTTTAATGGCTTTCTATACCTAATGAGAATATTATATAGACTCTGTATTTCATATCTGCTATGAGGTTTTCTGTTTTTGTTAATGAGATTAATTGAAAGAAACAATGATATTTAAATGCAAAATTAGCTGGCCATGGTGGCACACACCTGTAATCTCAGCACCTAGAAAGCTGAGGAAGGAGCATCACTGTGATTCTGAGACCAGACTGAGATAAAGGTGAGCTAAAGGCCAGCCTGCACTGTACAGCAAGACTCTGTCTCAAAAAGTAAAAATAAATAAATGAATACATAGAAATAAAAATCAATCACATTCCTGGAATAAGTTCATTGTTCAGACTGTATAATTTTTCCATATTACTACATTCCTTTTACTAATATTTTGGTTAGAAAAATCTTGTTGCTGTGTTCACAAGAGACATTAATCTGAAAGAGAGATGGGCAAGAGACAAAGATAAAAGAGCCAGAAACTGGACATATTTTCCACACAGCACCCCACAATGCACCCACACATGCCCCAAAGTGTTCTGTACTAATAATCACTTGTATGTCTCTCAAACCAATCAAGTTTCAAATCAAGATGAATTGTCATTGACTTAAGGTATTTAAAACTTTTATGTTATCGGTGTGAGTGTGTGGTACACATCCTTGGAAAATACCATTTGAAAATCTCTTACACGTTTAGATACCGACCTATCTATGAGCCAGAATTTCTATGTAAGAGAAATAAAAACCTGGCTCTAACAGAAGGCCTGAGGAAGGATGCTCACAGGTATGTATTTACTTACATACAAAAGCTGGAAATTATATCAGCGTCAGGCAACCCATAGTTGACCATATTTACATCATGGAATAACACTAATATTACAGCCAAATTGAGTATACATACAATATCATATACAATCTTAAAACTTTATGCCGAGGGATGAAAAAATTATGCCAGAAACAGGAATTTTTTATTCCATTTATGTAATTATGAAAAAAAAAATAACACTAAGATATCAGAAAAGTCTAGTTGCCTTCAGGAGAAGTGCAATTGACTAGAGAAAGGTAAAAGGAAATCTCAAGTAATGAGGGTTCTTTATGTCTCGATAGAACTCATAAAACTGCACCATTTAAGATACATTTTACTTGACTGGGGCCATAGCTCAATGGCAGACTATTTGCCAAGCATGAGCAAAACCCTAGATTTAATGCTCAGCATAAAAGCAAATCACTTCATTAAATGTTAATTATACCTCCAGAAAAAATAATAAGATGTACCAAAATTTATTAATACATCAGGCAAAGATAATCTGTTGCTGTGGCCTGATAGTATGAGATGACCTCTATACTATCAATGACGTCTTGTGTCTTGATATGGGCCCAGATGCTGGTTTTACTCTGTGAAATTCTGAGAACACTGATGAAATGAGCAGATAGCTGTTTCACTTTATTGAATTAGCATTTAAAATTTTGATGTAAGAAATCAAAAGGAGGACCTTTTTGATTTCCTCCTCAGTTCATAAATAGAAATTTATGTACATTATTTCACAGACACAATGGGATGTGAGGGGATTGTCAGCTATACCACCTCACTGTGCATAATAACATCCTGGTGGAAAAGCTTTAACCTGTTACTATGACAGCGTGGTTTGACTATAGAATTCACAAAGAATAAATCATTTCAATTTAATCTGTCCTGTTGCTTTGTTATTAAAGATGACAAGGAAGCAATGGCAAGCATCACTAGAGAGACCACAGCAACATACATCTGTCACATTATAATACAGCAGGATCAGAGATCATCGAGGAGTGTCATAATTGTAATTTCAGAAAAGCAAATACTATTTATGTGATAACATCCACCTGTATCTCTTTAACTTGTATTTTCAATTTGCTGCCTGTTTACATCCATTCAAACTTGAAGCATTACATGTCATTAAATACCATGTAAATAAGCTGGACCTGACTGTGAAGGATCAGAAGCTAACTGGGAATCTGAAACATCTGGGACTAGAAGATTTTATTTTAACAATAACCATATGGTCCTTGAAGCATAGCTTAAGCATTTTGATCGGCGTGCTAAGATGCAGCTAAGGAGATAGACTTCACTGCAGATGAAATTGTCTCCCAGTGAAGGAAAACAGATTAATGGATGTGTCAGTTAAGGTTCTTTGGTTCTAATCTGCCGAAACTCACTTGGCCTAACATAAGAAAAAAATAATTTATTATAAGTTGATATGGGGATTGCTGCCTGAATAAAGGAGAGGAAGGACACTAAGGCATCCATAGGGCTTTTTAAAAGGGGAATCAGAAGTCTGTATTAAAGCCTGCTTAGCTCTCCATGCATCTTGCTGGGTCAACTCTTTATTCTTGCAATTGCTTCAGAAAGAAAAGACACAGATGTGAGTTCCTCTTTTTCAAAAAAAAAAAAAAAGGTTCTCTGAGGGATAGGGTGTCTCTGGGCACCACTCAGCCACTGACACACAGGAACAAAGGTCTGAAGATGCGAAGCAGGCAGCTCCTGTGGCAGTGGAGCCCAACTATTGGGAAAATAGCTTCTTCAATTATCCGAATGCACAGCTCCAATCTGTCTTGAGATTGCTTGTCACATGGTCCCCAGACAACAAAAACGCACCTTTTGGAGCTGTAATCAGCAGATGCCACACGATATGGGCTTCCCTTTCTGCCCTGTGTTGTCTCTCACTCTCTCCTGCTCCACTCCGAAAACAGTTTCTGACCACAAACTCTAATCCCAAATGCTACTCTTAGGACATCTAAGTGCAAACAAAAGTTATCTCCAGGGTTCAGGTAGCTGTTAGGCATGAATAAATTACAAATTTATTTTGTCATTTTTAACCATTGCTCATGATTTAAATCCTAAGAGATAACATACAACGACCATAGCTTGTGTCATACATTCACTCCTTGCACAGGGAAGGACAAAACCCTTTGAGAGTATTCCCCAAAGGAGAGGTAGTAATTCCTTTAAAAAAATTCTTTGGAATTCTAATTACAAAGAGAGAAAAGCAGCTTTCTAATCTTTGTGTGAGACATTAAAGAGATGGAATCATAATGGTAGAGTTATATTTAAATTGCAACACTGAATTAGAGAACATAATATATTTACATCTTACATATTTTGCTAAGTGTTTAATATAATGGGTCCCATGGCAATTAATTAAAGTCTCATTGTACATAGGAAGATGATCAGGTTACAACCTCACGTCCTACTCACTTTTTAAAAGATTGTCATAACCTTGACACCAGAAAGGAGTCAAGACTTCTAGACAAAATGTAGTAAGTCCATTCCACCCTAATAATTATAGCTAATATCCTGGAAAATATAGAGGAAGATAAATTAATTAATTAACTAATAGAGACAGGGATTCATGAGGAGACTATAAATGGTAAAGACAAAAATGTACCTAGTTAAAAGCTGATTTGGATTTATCTATCTACCTTGACTTCGAACTAAAGAAATACAGACATAATCAACCTCCCCCAAAAATCACTACAGCTGGCCATAACATGAGGAGAGAAGTCAGCCCTGAAAGAGAGAATTCTTTTGACCTTAGTTCCCCTATACTAGGCAAACACCATACAACAATTGTGTCCCTCTCCTTCTTGCCAGGAATCTCAAAGATGATAGAACAAAACCATGTCCAATATCCCAAAACTGCACACTCACTAAGCAAAACCATAGTGTTCTTCCACCTCCTTGTCTGAGTGCTGTAAACACTACAGTGTGGAATTCTATCACCAGCATTGCTGTACAAACGATAGTACGAGTCCAGTCCCACTCTCCCACTTGCTAAGAGACCACCCCGTACTACATGAAGCTGAGTAAATGAAACATCCTTCTCCTTCACAACTAACAGGCACTTTGAAGCCTGTGGCGGGAGCCCTCCTCAAAATCTTTGCTCTGCCCTGAACTACCCTGCCATAAAAGAACACTAGGAAAGAGGCATCACAAGCAACTTTCCTAAACATTGGTGAGATTAGAAGGTAGTGCTAAGGAGAGAAGGACCCACAAAAAGCTCTGTGCATAAAGTACAGCTCACACTAAAGCAGCCCCTATGTGAAAGTTACTAAAGCAATATAACAAAAAATTGGCGGAGCACAGGCCCAGCATGTGAGTGAGGCCACCCAGGCTGCTAGACCCTGAAGTGACTCAGAGCCCAGGCCCAGAGTGGAACCCTTCAGCAGAACTCCCTGCAAAGAGGCTAGAATTAAGACCCACCCAGCTGATTCAGGAGCAGAACATCTTGCCAGAGTGACACAAAGCGTTCACCTGCAAGGCTGCAGCAGGAAGAAGTGGAGCACAGCAGCCAGACCCAAGCCACACCCACCTGGAGGAGTCTGAACTTCAGAGATCCAGAACCCAGTGCTAAGGTAGTAACTCTAAGCTCTACTCCAAAGGTCAAAAGTCAGTGGTACACAAAATGACAAAGAGAAGGAACAAAAGGCAGTCTCAGGCCCTGAGTCCACCCAGTACAAATGCAAAAGACACAGCATAGAGGAAACTGGAAATCACACACCTGAAATCTCTGAAATAATAGCATTGGAAGTAAAGAAACAGCTGCAGAGAGGTACAGAAGAGATCAGATCAGACATAATTTCTGAAGTAAAAAATGTAGCAATAACTGTAATCAAAGAAGTGCTAAGTGCTTCTAAAGAATACACTGATACAAAAATAAAGCAGAATATAGAAATGATGGAACCCCTGAATAAGAAATATAGGAAAGAAATAGAATGTATGAAACAGATTCAAAGTGATATATAGAAAATTAAAACCTCTTGATTTCTGCAGTCTATAGAAGAGAGAAGTTAATGCCTATTTTTTTCTCTGTCCTTTTTAAATTTTTATAATTCTCACCAATTTTGCATGCTTATATGTGGTAAATTTAGGAACTAATCTGAAGACAATAATATGTGACATGACAACCATTGCTGAACTCCTGTAACTTTGTTTAGTGAAACTGTATTTTTTTCTAATGGTTTTTATCCTCTCTAAAATCCAAAAAGAAACAAGAAAAAGTGTTGCAATGCATCTGTCACAAAATGTTATCTCAAGTGTCTCACGCTGTTGTATTGTGATAAAATAATTTAAATAAAAATCCATACACAGAAAGAAGAAGAAGATGAAGAAGAAGAAGAAGAAAAGAAGAAGAAGAAGAAGAAGAAGAAGAAGAAGAAGAAGAAGAAGAAGAAGAAGAAGAAGAAGAAGAAGAAGAAGAAGAAGAAGAAGAAGAAGAAAAGCAAGAGGAAGAGGAAGAGGAGAGAAGGAAGAAGAAGAGGAAGAGGAGGAAGAAGATGAGGGAGAAGAAAAAGAGGAAGAGGAGGAGGAAGAAGAAGAACAAGAAGAATGTCTGTGGCAATGTGATAAAGAATCTGTGCCACCAGGCTGAGAGATCTGTACTGGGCCCATAAAGTAATGCTCAAGATGAGGACCAGAGCTCCCCCAAAAAGAACCACAGCCATCCTCAGTGATAGCAAGGATTCTACCTTCTCCGACAATGTTCTCTCAGAACAACTGAATTCATGTTAGGAAAGCCAGAACAACAAGCTCCTCCAGCAGAATCAACAGCATACCATCTTCCCTTCCAGTTCTTTTATGCAGCAGTCCTCAGGTGGGTCTTCCACACCTAGACCCACCTCGCTGACTCAGCTCTTCTTGGGTATTACAAGGTGAACATTAGCTAATCCCCTCGCAATCCTGATCTCCACAAAGTAATATCTCACGTGGTTTTCTTTAGTATTTCCCTGATGATTAGAGATGCTGACTAAGTAGATCTGTACACTGAACCCAAAGAAACATTGATAAAAGAAAAAGTAAACTGAGCAATATCTATGTTCTTGGGCTAGAATAATACAGTGATTACATCCATAGTATCCAACTTACAGATGCAAAGCAATTTCTATTTCATTTTCTCTACAGAAGTAGAGAAACAATCTTAAAATTCATATGAAACCATAATTTCCTGAGTAGCCAAAGAAATCCTGAACAAAGATAACAAAGCTTGAGGTATCATACTCCCTGTTTTCAAAATAATACAAAGATATTGTGACCAAAACAACTGGCTTAAAAATAGACACACCAAATAGCAGAGCAGAAGAGAACAGAAATCTGACCAGTAACCTGGCCAGCCACCTAGAGAGCAATGATGTTTTACCCTTTTCTCACACTCTACACAGTAAACTCAGGGTAGACAAATGACTTACAGGTGAAAGAACTTATAAGACCACTAAAAAATTAGAGGAAAATTTCTAAAATATTGATATGACCAATGATTTCTTAGATAAAACTCTAATCACTGACAAAAAAACAACCCAAAATATAAAAATCCAATTGCACCAAATTCAAAACCTGTATGGAAAAGGAAACAACAAACACAGTGAAACTGTAATCCACCAACTGGGATAAACTATCTGTCAAATTTATATCCATTAAGGAAACTACTATAAAGAGTATAAAAGAATCCAACGAATGTAATATTGAGCAACCAGTCCAATTTTTAAAATGAACAGAATAGCTGAACAGATATCTCTTTATATATATATATATCCAATAGATATATGAAAAAAGTCAGTGTTTCTAATTAGGAAAATGAAAATTAAAAGCACAATGAGATAATACCCCATGCTTTTTAAATGACTATTATCAAAAGAGGATAAGCGGTTTTAATTTCTTTGGTAGAGAAACCAACAAATTTATGAGAATCATTTTCCAAAAATAGCTCAGTATAAGGACAATATACTGATGAAATCTAAATGCTTTCTGCAGATTGTTATGCTGCTTCATTCTAACTTTTTTTAGTTTGGGTCACCCCACAAGGACTCACAAGATCTTAACATCAGGGTGAGCTAAGTGAAAAATATATGAGAATGCTATATATGAGAATTCTTCTGTAATTCTATTTTTTTCCTAAACAAGTTAGGAAAAATGTTCATATAATCAAAACATACTATTGTATGCATTTCATATGATGAAGTGACACAATCAAATCTTCCTAGCCCAGGAATGTGTGGCAAGCATGACACTATACCTGACTAATATTTATAATGGATTAAATATTTCTAAAATGATTAGTATTTAGTAATTAAAATGGTGCAATAATGCATTTTGAAACAGCATCAAATATTATAAATTATGAGGAATAATTAAAAGAGCGAATATCAAATATGACTTTAAAGCTAAGTACTTTCATGAGTTCATGTTATAAATATAATTGAATTAAATGATCTTAAATGGCCTTTTACTCCTAAAATTATTTGGGTGAGTTTGAGTGACTTCTCATAATCTAGTTACAAAAATTACTCTAGAATCCTAAAGTGTTACATTAGACAGAAACACCAGCTCAAACAAGTTTAAAGGGAAACAGAAAGTATCAGTTCACCTGAGGCCAGAAGTAATGCTGCTCCATCAGGATCGGATTCCGAGGCCCAGTAACGTCACCACGACATGACTCCTTTCCAGTCTGTGGCCCCATCTTCCAATGAGTTGGCTACTTTCTCTGACTTCACATCATGTTCCCTGCAAACTCCAAGACCATAATCTCTGTCTGGAATATTTTTGCTGCTTTAGTGTGGCCAAGAAGGTAGACTCTGCCCTAACTGGGGTAGAGATGAGCAGTATGGAAGGACTCACTTCTATTGGGTTGTGACTTTACTGCCAAATTTCTCTTATTGTTAGCTGAACGAACTTTATAAAAAATTTTTATTTTATTAGTACAGTTGCAGTTCATGGCATTTACACCATCTTGGAGAGTGGATACACACACATATTGCAGTTTCTTTCTTTTTATTATCCCTATTCCTCTTCTCTTTCCATCCCTACCTTCCCCTCCAATTCCTCTTTATTCCATTTTTTATTATTGTTCATATTATGAATCTTAGTTCATGATAAGAGTCACTAAATTCATGCAATTGGCAGTAGAGGAGAATATGAATTTTAACTGGCTGATATCTGGCTGCAAGGCATCACAGAAAACAGACTGATTTAATTAAAAAATGAAAGATACATGGAAGATGTACCTGTTTTCTTTGCAATTTCTTTCCAGCAAACAGGCGAATTTATTACACTGAATTGAAGGTGTCAAATTAAACTTTGACATCTTTAATGTTGTAATTCAGTCACTCTCCTAGCAGAGGTCATAGCAATTAACAATGCTATTGGAAATGTGCTCAAAACTGTTTTCAGGGGGCTACCTGCTTGGGTCCCCCTTCTGTCCCGCTCTAGAATAGAGCTTTCTTTCCCTCAATAAATATATTCTGCTCTTTAAAAAATTGTTTTTAATGTTCATTGAAGTCAACAGACTGCTACGAGAAACAGACAAATAGGCTGAATGTGGCCTACTCTGAGTTCAAAAGAAAGAAGAAGCTTCTGCAATCTAAAGCTCTGGAACTGTCTAATCCAAAACAATTAATTTATCCACCTGAAAAAAATATTTTTGCTGAGACAGGTTAGGTCTCAGGTAGTTTGGAAGAATGAATGGAAGCATACACAGAGAGACTTACAGACACACACATATCCCTGAGAAACTGAAAACTATTAAGTATTTTCTGCCGAAAACATACAAAATACTGATATCATCAGGAACATTGCTTGAAATTTCTTCCAGGGACAGGTCAAATGTAGAAGCCATTAAGTGAAGAGCCTAGAAAACAGATTTCCTGTCTACAAGGCCAACATCGCAACTCTAAAAACTATCATCACAACAATATTTCCAATAGTATGGTTACTGTTCAGTGAACATCACAAATACATATGAGTGAAAGCCTAGTAAAATGTAAAGGAAATTACAAATTAAATTCCAAGCTTGAACCTGAAAGCTGCCATGTAAACCTTAATTCCCTGAATATATAGAGGGACTTAAACTAGATAACTCCAATAAAGGGAATCTAACCTCATGCCCATTTTATATGAAAATCACAAAAGCATAACATGGATATGAGGACCTTTCCTGGCTGGCACCACATAAGGTGGGAGAAGAGATTTGATAAGGAAGTTTATTCCAGGGAGCAGAATTAAGTGCTGTTACACAGGGCAACAGAAGTTATTAATCTACCAGGCCACAAAATCCTCACTATTACTAGCCAGTAAGCTATGATTTCTACTACAAACCAATAAACTATGTATGCCACAGCGCTTTTCCAAATAAAATTTTCATTGTGCTCATCCTGCTCTCTCTCTCTCAAGTCTTTTATACTTCTTTCAGTTTATGTACTAAACTGAAAATAGGTAACAGTACTATAGCACTAGTACAATAAGAAGTTATATTTACACAGGATGAAAGGAAGAGCAGCTCAACACTAGGCTTGAAAACCTATGTGTTCTCTCCCATTGTGGAGAATAGTAAATGTACTTCATACATGCTAAAGGAGTGTATTTATTTGAGAATAAGCTAAATTGGGGTGTTGAGTGAAAGATAGATTATATTTAACAACTCCCATCACAAACTTTTCTCATTATGTAATAGCATCAGAGTTTGGATATTACCACCCTTTTGTTGAATGGCCTAAGAGTAAAAGCAATCTCTCTCTTTCATGTTATTAGTTCAAGAACAAGGATCACGCCAATCAGCCCATTTATCCTAGACCAATAATTCATTCGGGATAATGATGTGCCCAGAATTAAGATAAGTCTTTACATTTCATGTTTTGATATAATGCTTTTATTCCCATTGGACATGAACGGGAAGTCAACAGGATGAAACTAACATAGATGACTGATCCAAAATAAAGAAGTATCTCAGTCATAGATGAGAGCTTCTGAAATGACTAATCTCAGAGGCTAGGGCTTCCTCCTAAATCCAGTTACATAAGATTTTAAAATGTTACTTAAATCTAGTTTTCCCCTACTTTCAGCTAAAAATACCATTACTGATAGGCTGTATACTTTAATGATTCAAAGACTGGCCAATTAGCTCAGCAGATTAAAGCACCTGCAAGCAGGCGCTGGGGGCAGGGTTTTGATCCCTGGGGCTAATATTCAGGCCACGCCCCCAGTGCATGCTGAGACAGCAATTGAGAATGGGTGCGGCAGCGCACACCTGTAATCCCAGCTCTTGGGAGACTGTAAACAGGCAGGTCACTAAAAGTCTAATCTAGTAGTAAGACTCTGAACATCATTTGGAACCTTCCCTAAAACACACACAAACACACACACACACACACACACACACACACAAATAGTTAATAACTTTCAGTCTGCTTCAAAGAATGAGTATAACATGGGTACGCATATATCACTGTGGTATGATGTCATTAACTCTTTGAGGGACATACCTAGGAAAGGAACAGATGGATCAAATGAAATCTCTAGTTTTAGTTTTTCTGAGGAATCCCCATACTGATTTCCACAATGGTCTTACCAGTTTACACTCCCACCTACAGTGGAGAAAGGTTCTTTTTCCCCATAGCCTCACCAGCATTTGTTCATCTCTTGATGATAGGCGTTCCTTCTGGAGTAAGAGCGATTCTCAGTGCTGTCTTAGTTTGCATTTCTCAAATTAGCAGTAATGCTGACCATTTTCTTATATATTTATTTTTAGAGTGCACTTTGCTTTTGAGAAGGGCCTATTCATTTCAGATGTCCATTTTTTTGTTAGTTCTTTAAATTGGGTAGATCTAATTTTTTGTTCTTATATATTGTAGAGATTAGTTCTTTCAGGAATAAAAAAGTACTCCCATTCTGTGCTTGTCTCTTCACTCTGTTGATAATTTTTTATTTAATTTAGCTTGGCTTTTGCTGTGTGAGCCCAGAGGTTTCTTGTAAGTCAGAGGTTTTATTGTAAAGTTTTTGCATACACCCAAGTCCTCAGGAGTTTTACATATTCTATCTTCTGGCAGATTAAGAACTTCTGTTTTATTATTTAGATCTTTAATCCATTTTTTTTTTTTATTTTAGTGCATGGTGAAGAATAAGGGCCTAGATTTAATCTTTAGCATGTGGAGAGCCAGTTTTCCCCATACAATTTATTAAAGACGCTATCTTCCAGTGTTTAGTCCTCTTGTGAATGACAAAGCAGCTAAACTTTATCATTTTTTTTCTGTATCTTCAGTTCTGTGGCACTGATTTTAAAGTCTTTTTCTTTGCCAAAACAGTGCTGTTTTTAATCACTATAGCTTTGTAGTATAACTTCAAATCAAGGATTGTGATGTACCTAGCTTTGGGCATGCTGCCCAGAAGATTTTTCCAATTCTGGCTTCATTCTGGTTCTATATGAATCTTCAGCTTATTTTCTGTAATTCCATGAAGAATGATGTTCTGTGGAGAACACTATTTTGATTGGGACTGCATTAAATCTGAACACATTTTAGATGTTTTGTTTTATTTTGTTTTATTTTCACTGTATTAATGTTACCTATCCCAAGAAGAGAGGACATATTAACGTTTTCAGATATCCCCTCTAATTTCCTGTTTCAGAGCACTGTAGCTTTCAATTTGAAAGTTTGCCACTTCCTTCACTATATTGATCCCTGCATGTTTCATTTTTCTTGATGCAGTGGTTAAAATTGTTATTTCTCTAGTTATTTTCTTAGTGAATTTGTTATTCATGTAGAAGAATGTTGCTAATTGTTGAGTACTGACTTTTTGCCTTTCTAAATCACCAAATTTTGTTATTAATTCTGAAATTCCACTAGTGAAGTTTTTGGGATCTTCTATGTACAATAATATGTCGCATGAAAATAATGATATTTTAACTTCTTCCTTTTCTATCCACATTCCTTTTACATTTTTTCTTAACTGATTGTTCTGGCTAATGTGTTCAAAATGATATTGAACAGAAGTGGTGATAGTGGATATCTTTGTCTTGTTCCTGATTTTAGAAGGAAAGATTTTATTTTTGTTTCCATTTAATATGACTCCAGCTATTGGATTGTCATAGATGGCTTTGATCAGATTGAAATGAAGATCATCTCTTCCAGTTTTCTTCAGGATGTTCATCAGGAATGAGAACTTTAACAAATTCTATTCATGCATCTATTGAGATAATCACGTGGTTTTTGTCCTTAGTTCTGTTAATGTGAAGTATTATATCCCTGTAATCCTGGGATGAATCCTACTGGGGTCACGGTATGTAATTTTTTGATGATTTGCTTAATTCTGTTTGCCATTAACTTATTAAGTATTGTTACATTTATGTTCATTAAAGAGATTGGCCCACAGTTTGCTTTTCTGTTTGGGCCTTTCTCTGGA
This sequence comes from Ctenomys sociabilis, assembly GCA_004027165.1. Lineage (NCBI taxonomy): Eukaryota > Metazoa > Chordata > Mammalia > Rodentia > Ctenomyidae > Ctenomys > Ctenomys sociabilis. The sequence continues at coordinate 22,799 of PVKA01007398.1, read as the reverse complement.
TTTACTAACAGGGTAAAACTTGCTTCCAGGACTGATTTTGGAAATACTGCTGTTCTTTCATTTAATTAAGGAGTTTGAGCATTACTGGTATTAGATCTTCTCTTCTTTTAGATTTCAGCAGTAAATCTGTCATTACCTGGATTTTTCTTTGTTGGTAGTTTTTTTAATTATTTCTCCAATTTCATTAACTGATATCTGATTATTAAGAATATTTATATCTTCTTGATTCAGCTTTGATAATCCATATGTATCTATGAATTTGTCCATTTCTTCTGAATTTTCTGAGAGTACAGTTTCTTAAAGCAGGTACTGATGATCTTCTAGATTTCTGTACTCACTGTTGTAATTTTCCCCCTTTCATTACTAATTGCATGGATTTGAGTCTTTCCTTTCTTTGGCAAGTTTGGCTAGGTGTTTGTCTATCTTATTTGATCTTCCAAAGAACCAACTCTTTGATTTGCTGATTCTTTATATTATTTTTAGTATCAATTCCATTAATTTCTACTTCAATCTTTATAATTTCCTTCCCTGTCCCAACTTTGGCTTTAATTTGTTATTTTTCTAGAAGCTTGAGATTCAACCCTAGGCTGTTTGCAGGACCTTGCTCTGTTGTTCTGATATAGGAATTCACCACTATAAACTTCCCTTATAGGATTCATTTTTTTCTGTAAGTTGTGGCGTGACCCATTGGAATTATTTCTTAAGTGTAGCACTCTCTTAATTTCTTATTATTAATCTATTATGTAATTTCTCTCTAGTTTCTAACTAATTTCATCTGGTTGTTCAGATTGGTTGTTCAAGGGGTATTTCATTTCCCTGTGTTTATGCAGTGTTTGAAGTTTCTTTTGTGATTGCCTTATAATTTCATTGCACTATGATCCAAAAATATGTCTGAGATAATTTCAATTCCCTTGCATTTACTTGAGCATGATCTATGAACTAGTATGTAGCCTATTTTGTACAAATGTCATGTCCTGTTGAGACAAATGTGTATTCTATTGTTGGATGGAACAGTCTGTATATTTGTATTGTCTTCTTGTTCAAAGATTTAATTAAGCTTTGATTTTTTTTTTCAGTGGTTAGTTCTATTTGTGGCACTGAAGTGGCACGGTGCTCCATGTAATAGTGTTAGTATTTTTCTGATTTATCACATCTATTATAGTTTATTTCATGAAGTTGTGTGAACTGGTATTTGTTTCATATATATTTATGATTGTTACCTCTTCCTGTTTGATTGTACCTTTAAGTATGTATGACCTTTTTTGTATCTTCTGATCAACCTTGATTTGAAATCTACCTTGTCTGCAATTACAGTAGCTACTCCTGCATTTTCTGTACTCTTGTTGATGTTTTATTTTTCATCCTTTAATTTTCAGCCTATGAATTTCTTGCTGAGTCAGATGTGTTTGCGGTACATAGCACATTATTGCTTCTGGTTCCTTGATCCATTCCTTTTGATTAGTGAATTGAGACCATTGATACTGATGGGTATTGACTTATCCTTGTCGCTATATTATTTTTCTGTTTTTGTTTTGTTTTGTTTTTGTTTCCTATTTAATTGCTCTCTTTCCCTTATCCCTTCTACTTAATTGCTCATAAGCCATGAGGTGAGATGGGTTCAGGGTGGAACAAAACTATAGTCAGCTAACAAGACTGCAAATATAGTTGTTTGGGTGACATTAATCCAATGAGAAGTTATAGGATGGTTATGAGGTGGAGCAGTGCAAATGTCAACCAATAAGTTTGCAACAAGTATGATTGCTTAGCTAATATTGATTAAACAGGGATCAAATTGGGAAGCAAGTCACAAAGCAAGTGAGTACCTGAACTGAACAAGGATCTTCAAGAAAGGAATGGGCTAGGGAGGTGTTGGTTCCCCACCAAAACCTAAGTAGGCAGGTGGTTATGTCTATTTAGAATATTAGCCATTGTTCATGCCTAGGGGAACTACGTGAGCATAGTTTGTCCTCTGTTTCCTGAAGCCTGGCCTTCAGTAAAAGAAAAGGATGATACAAGCAAAGATAAAACTATATGCCCTAACCTGCAAGAGTAATAGAATTGGAAATGGGCAGTAGGTGCTGTTAAAAAGAAAGAACAACTGTGATGAGGAAAAGGAGAACGAAAGAAGGAAGGGGAAAAGCACATATGTGTGCACTCAGGGTAGCTTGGATAATTATACTGTTGATTTCTATTGATCCATTGAAAGGAACAGTTTATGTTTAGATAATTTTGTTCTTCTTTTTAATTTTTGACCAATTTTGTGTGCTTATACATGGTCATCTGAATAACCAATTTGAAGACAGCGATATGCAATATAACAGCCATCGCTGAATTCCTACATTTTGTTTAGCAAAATCCTGTATTGTTTCTATTTATTTTTTACCATTTTTGATTCTCTTCACAAAAATAAATAAATAAATAAAAAATAAACTCCCGAAAACAAGGTATATGCTGTGTCTGGTAAATACAGAATACACTATTACGGAAAGTTACTATCTCAAAGTCTTCACAGTGTCACTATGTCTTTCTATGCTCTCCAAATCTTGAAGAAACACGTAAGAACCTCTACATCTGGATCCTGAGAGATGATGCTGGGATCCCAGACCTTAGGCTCATGTGAGGTTTAGCTCATCCTGCTCAAAATCTGCTGGAGTTCTCACAAGAAGCCCACATGCAGTGCTTTAGAAACCATCCTGTGCCTGTGTATAGGATCTTGTAATGAGCAGGTCATGCCTACCACCCAAGCCAGATTTTGCCACACCCTAATCTCTAGTCACAGGATGTTAGCATTTAAAGGCCAGGCATCTCAGGTTTTAGGTGCCTTCCACTGAAGCTACCTAGGTCCTTTGTCACCTGAGCATAGCAGCACCTTAAACTTTTTTTTAACTTTTTGTTATTTCATTTTGTACCTCTCTTAGGCCTATGGAAGCATGCATAACCACAGAGTGCTGTTTACAGCTGAACCGAGGGAATGGAGCAAATCACTCAGCTTTCTGGTTTCTAACTGTACTAGCAGGACAGTGAGAGCTGAAGATAAGCTCAAGGAAGTGCCAGTAGCCAAGTATAGACTTGAACTGGACCAGTTTAGAATTGTGCATCAGAAGAATGTCCCAGTTGGAATGGGGTAGACCATCGGCTTCTGGTGGTGACCTGGGAATGCCTGACTACGTGATCTTCCTTTTGCTTTCAAGATGGGACTGAAAGCATTGCTTCTGATTTTTCAGCATGCCACCTGCAGGTGTTGGGCCTTTTTAACTTCTGTAGTCATATAAACTAATACCTTATAAGGGCTAATCAGAGTTTGTGAACACAGAGTCACATTAAAAATGCCTATCATCTTAAACATGGGCAATATATTCAACAATATACTTCCACGGTGTGAATTTGCCAGCTAATTTCATCAGCTATGAAACATGTTAGAAATATTTAGACCCAAGTATCAATAAAAATGAAGCAATTGTTAATACATGGAGAGAGAAAATTGACTAGCTTGCCAAGAAAGGCTGAGCTGTCCGTGCACAGGCAACCTTGGCAAGGACCTGGTGTGGTGCTATGGGATGGCACACCCCAGTCCTTAGCTTCTTCACAGCTGGCAACCAGTTCACACAGGCTTTGCTGACCTGTAGTGATACAGGGAGAAAAACTGATCTCAGGTGGGTGACCTCCAAACAATATAGGAAACCTCCAAATGACATAGGGAAAAACGATCTCTGGACCTGACCTGCATGAGTTCATGTTCTCTAAAACCAAAGAGTGAATTTTAGGAATAAATGGAGGTTATGAGCAGAATAGATTTATTGAGGGAAAGAAAGCTCCTGTCTGAGAGAGGGATGGGGGGGGCAAGCGGGTAGTTCCCCAGGAAGTTGTCTCTTCCAGGGACTTTTCTACAGTAAAACCCTGTGGCGAGGCAGGTCTAAGGTGGTGAAGACATGGGAACTCACTTAGGTGGACAAGAGGTAGGACAAAACTATGGTCAACCAATGGGATTACAAGCACCATTGCCCAGGTAAAATTGATTCAGTTCAGAAACAAATAGGGAAGCGAGTCATGTAGCAAGCGGGCATGAATACAGAATAGGATTTTATAGGATAGCTATCCAGAAGTAGTCAGATTAATGATTTTTTGATCTCCCTCAGGGTGATGATCAATCTCGGATGCCAATCTTTAGGGAGGTCAGCATTTGTTTGACCTTCAGTCTTCAGGTCTGGCCCACGGCAGGAGCATCTGTCTGTCCCAGAGCTGCAAGATAGCTTCTCTCTTTCAAGGGCCTGGCCCTGCTTTTCTGTCTAAAAATATTTCTAGCTAACTCCACTGCCTACAACAGTAGAAATCTCATCCACCATCCCATTTATGTCATTTCCCTCTTCTCAAATCAACTCTAGCTTCCTTTTGCTCCCTTGGCATTTTGCCATCAATACAGTTCATCCCACTTTGTAGAGTCTTTTCTTCTTGACATAATCAAGACTATAAATAGTTTGACTGTTGTGTGTTTATCTATTGTGTAGTTATTATAAATAAATCATTCATCAGGTTGACTATTTTCATCATTTATATATCCTCTGATTGCCTCTTCCCATCCCCTACAATCATTCACATGTTAATCTAATAACACTTCACAGCAGTTAATCACAACATATGAACCTAATCTGTAATTATTTTTCAAGTCTATAATCCCATTATTCCCCACAAATAAAAGAGGTTACATAGTCCCAATTCAGAACACCTGAAAAATCAAAAAAAAAAAAAAAAAGGTAGTATCTGTGTATATTGCTACATTGAGCAGGATTAATGTTTTTTAAGTCCTCAGCAACAAAAAAGATGGAACATGTATGTCATGTATTTAAAGACAAGCTGAGATCTTTGCAAATATTATTAACAGAAAAGGATAGAGTATGATTTAAACAACTCATTTCTTCATAATGTAAAAAGTTAAAGTTAACCAGTATCTAACTATCCCTTTCTAATATTTGTTTTCAGGATTGAAATAGAGAACAATGTCATAATACAAACACAGATAACTTAGGTGTCTTCTCTCATTAAAATCATCTTAATTTCATCTGCTTCAGAGAGTCCTGGATTGGTGAGAAAAACCTCAAAATCTGAATGATTGCTGTCATATTAAAATTTCCTTAGCAAAACCATTTAATCCCACAAATCCAAGTACAAATTAAATATGATATTGTAGCCTGCTTTAGACCATGGCTTCTGCATCCAATAGGAAATGAAGAAAAAAATAATTGGATCTATGCAACTGTCTTTACTGAGATGAGGAATAAGCCAACATTACATAATACTTTTTTCATACTAGAATGAAGAAAAATACATTAATAGAAATTGAGGGCCGGGGAGATAGCTCAGTACATGAAGTGCTTCACTAAAAAGCACAAGGGCCTGAGTTCAATCCCCCATTCCAAAAAGGAGAGAGAGAGAGAGAGAGAGAGAGAGAGAGAGAGAGAGAGAGAGAGAGAGAGAGAAGAAATTGATTTTAACTATATTTTTATTCTAAAAAAATTAAAATATAATTTCAACCTGACAGGACAGTTTTGTCACAAATACCATTACTTCAATTCATTGTAATCTTTGAAGAGTTCATTCATAGTTCATAATATGCAAGGTTAAAATGCAAGTAGAATATGGTGTTCCTCCTTAAAATCTTAACTTTCTAGCCAACTATGACAACATAATCATAGGAAGCAAACACACACTTTTAAGAACTTTTCCTCTTCAGAATCTTTAATGTAAATACAGTATAAAGATATTCTCTACGTTAATGGGAAAGTTCAGTAATCTACATTCATTATTTATTATCCTATTTCCTTCTTTAGCAAAACAATGATTATGTTTTCTTTAGTGAAATAATAAATTTAATCTGTAATCCTTGAACAAATTATACATAGTAGTTTCTTTTATACTGCAATCACATTTGTCTTCATTCTTTATCTCAAAATTACTGGACAGCACACTATTGTAGCACTGCCTATTTTTAAGTAATATAGCACTTCAAATATAAGGTATATAGTGCACTTTCATTTTCCCCACTTACTATTTCTAACTTTTATAAGATCCAAGTCAATTTTGACTTAGACAGTGAACAACATTATGAAGAGTTTGGGTTTATTTTAATAATTATATTGAGAAACAAATAGCATTGAGACAGTTTCAAAACCAATTAGTAAAACAGTTTCAATAATTAATACATTGCATATTGTTGTCCTAGTGGGTATTCATTGTACAAGATGTAAACATGATATCCTGTCCAAGAGCACTATTAGAGCAAATCTTTCTATTCATTGAATTAAGAGAATGTAACTGTATTTCTATCCTATTTTGAATATACAGATACAAAATGGTCATTCATTTGTATCCACTTTTTTTAGTTTTGTCAGAGAAGGGTATTCCATTGTCATTTAAATATTATAGGTGTGTGAATTCAGCAAAATATGTCAATATAGTCCAGTAGTCCATAATAGTAGTGGGTTTTCCATAAGACTGGCAATGTCAGAAGTTGTTGACTTGAGGCTTTCACAGCTCAGCATATATATGGCTTTACTTTTTAGACTTCATTTTTACACTCTTCTGTTGGATGGTTAAAACCAAGATAAAGCAAGACCTATATAACAAAAAATGTAGACTTTGTATCTGATGAGGTCACTCAAATCCCTTCAGGATTTATCCTGAGACCCTATACTGCACCTTGTAGATCCTTTGTCAGTGTTAGCCATGTGGATGAGTCACAGCCATTGCTTGACTAATTTGCTCTGTGTAAAAGCTTGAGAGAATGTTTTCTCTCTGATGACTCTCCTGAGGCACACTCCACATCATTGATCACTTTCCTCTGTGGCTCTATAATCTCCTTTATCAGCAAATTTGGGATACGACTGAGTTTCAGGATGTTGCAGTCAGGTTCTCCTATGTTCTGAATCTTCACTGACCTTGAAAGGCTAGGGTCAGTTGGCTGTCCTTGTAGCCCTTTTTTTGTCTGATTTTTGGTCTGCAAAGTTAGGCTCTTAGCCCTCTAGAAGAGAAGCTTATGGTTGTTACCCTACAATATAGGCAAATTAGCTTAACCTCACTATCTGTCTGAATATTAAACATCTTAGTCATAACATGGAACAGGTATTTTCAATCAAGTTTTGACATATGAAACTTTTAAGTCCCTACAAAATATGAAGAAAAAAAATTAAAAATAAGACTAAACAATTACATATTTTTACAAAGAAGTTTAGAAATCTAACAATAAACAGGCATTGTAGCAAGATAGTCTTGGAGAGCTCTGAGCAGCCCCACCGCCGCTGCTGGCCTAGTTACCATCACACACCGGGAGGAGCCGCAGCTGCTGCAGCCGGCCCGAGTCACCATCACCGCAACCACGAGCAGCGAGGCCGAGACCCGGCAGCCGCCCGCCGCCCCCGCCCTCAGCGCTGCTGACACCAAGCCTGGCACCACAGGCAGCAGTGCAGGGAGCGGAGGCCCGGGCGGCCTCACATCGGCGTCGCCTGCCGGCGGGGACAAAAAGGTCATCGCAACGAAGGTTTTGGGAACAGTAAAACGGTTCAATGCAAGAAACGGCTATGGCTTCATCAACAGGAATGACACCAAGGAAGATGTATTTGTACACCAGACTGCCATAAAGAACAAGCCCAGGGAGGACCTTCGCAGTGTAGGAGATGGAGAGACCGTGGGGCTTGATGTTGTTGAAGGAGAAAAGGGTGCGGAGGCAGCGAATGTCACAGGCCCTGGTGGGGCTCCAGCTCCAGGCAGTAAATATGCAGCGGACCGTGACCATTATAGACGCTATCCACGTCGTAGGGGTCCTCCACGCAATTGCCAGCAGAATTACCAGAATAGTGAGAGTGGGGAAAAGGATGAGGGATGGAGAGCGCTCCCGAAGGCCAGGCCCAATAACGCCGGCCCCAGCGCAGGCGAAGGGTCCCGCCTTACTACATGCGGAGACCCTATGGGCGGCGACCACAGTGTTCCAACCCTCCTGTGCAAGGAGAAGTGATGGAGGGTGCTGACAACCAGGGTGCAGGAGAACAAGGTGGACAAGTGAGACAGAATATGTATCAGGTTATAGACCGCGATGCCGCAGGGCCCTCCTCGCCAAGGACAGCCTAGAGAGGATGGCAACGAAGAAGATAAGGAAAATCAAGGAGATGAGACCCACGGTCAGCAGCCACCTCAACGTCGGTATCGTCGCAACTTCAACTACCGACGCAGACGCCCAGAAAACCCTAAACCACAAGATGGCAAAGAGACAACAGCAGCCGATCCACCAGCTGAGAATTTGTCCGCTCCCAAAGCTGAGCAGGGCGGGGCTGAGTAAAGGCCGGCTTAACATCTCTACCATCATCCGGTTTAGTCATCCAGCTGGAAAGAAACGAATAGGAATAAGAAATGAACAAAAGATTGGAACTGAAGACCTTAAGTGCTTGCTTTTTGCCCATTGACCAGATAACTAGAACTACGTGCATTATCTATGCAGCATGGGGTTTTTATTATTTTTACCTATAAAGATGTCTCTTTTTAGTAATGACAAACGTGTTTTTTTTAAAAGCCTGGTTTTTCTCAATACACCTTTTTTTTTTTTTTTTTTTTTTTTGTCTTTTTGAGACAGGGTCTCACTATGCAATTCAGGCTGGCCTTAAGCTCACTTTGTAGCTCAGGCTGGTCTCGAACTCACAACAATCCTCCTGCCTCAGCCTCCCGAGTGCTGGGATTACAGGCATGCGCCACCACGCCCAGCTTCAATACACCTTTAAAGGTTTTTAAATTGTTTCATATCTGGTCAAGTTCAGATTTTTTTAAGAACTTCATTTTTAATTTGCAATAAAAGTTTACAACTTGATTTTTTCAAAAAAGTCAACAAACTGCAAGCACCTGTTAATAAAGGTCTTAAATAATTAAAAAAAAAAAAAAAGACAGTCTTATGATATTTTTTTCTTTTCTCTTCTTTTCTTTTATTACTCCCCTTTTGTTAAACAAACATTTACTTGAGAGACAATATGACAGTATTTGGTATGTCATGACAGGCAATATGTGTTTAGAAGACTAATAATAATGTCCGTAAGTATAATATCATGTATGCACCTTCTATGATACCAAACATTATGAAAACAGTTTGCAATGTATTAATTTTTCAAATCCACCTTGTCAAGTATCTTAAAACTGTCTCATTGATATTTGTACTTCAATAAAACAAAAATTAAAAAAGAAAAAAGAAGCAAACTAAAAAAATAAAAATAAATAAATAAATAAACTTACTTGCAACTTGTATTTGGAAGACTAGAATGTCACACATTCCAACCATGACCCCAACATTACACATTGTTATCTTCAGCGCAGTTGCTTAGTTCACAGCTATCAGCTATGACTTCTTTAGTTAGACTAATTGAAAGGTATTTCATTTTCCATGGTACTATTGTAAAAGGTATTTTTTCTGTAATTTCCCTCTCAGTGTGTTTATTATCTGTGTAGAGGAATCCTATTGTCTTTTGGGTATTAACTTTGTATCCCGCTATGCTACTGAATTTGTGCATCAATTCTAGTAGCTTCTTGGTGGAGTTTTTTGATGTTCCAAGTACAGTATCATGTCATCTGCAAATAATGATAATTTAACTTCTTATTTACCTATTCTTATTCCTTTTATTTCTTGTTCTTGTCTAATGGCTCTACCTAATGACTGCAGAGCCATACTGAATAGGAGTGGTGATGGAAGACATCCTTTTCTTATACTAGACTAAGAATAAAAGATTTCAGTTTTTCTCCTCTAGAATTATGTTAGCCCTTGGGTTGTCATAGAAGGGTTTTATCAGAATTAAGTGGAGACCACGTATTCCAATTTTCTGTAGGACTTTGAACATGAATGAGTGTTGGACTTTGTCAATAGCCTTTTCTGCATCAATTGAGATCTTAATGTGATTTTTAGTTTTTGCTCTATTGATATAGTGTGTTACATTTATAGATTTTTGAGTATTGAACCATCCCTGCATTCCTGGGATAAATCCTATCTTGTCATGGTACATGATCTAATTGATGATTTTCTCTACTCTATTTGCTTGTATTTTACTGAAGGTTTTTGTTTCAATGTTCAAGAATGAGACTGGCCTGTAGTTCTATTTTTCAGTTGCATATTTCTCTAGTATTGGTATCAGTATAATACTTGCCTCCAGAAATGATTCTGGGATAACTGTTTCTTCTCAATTTCATTGAAGATTTTGAGGCATATAAGGATTATATCTTCTGCAAATTTCTTGTAGAATTCAGATGTGAATCCATCAAGACCTAGAATTTTTTTGTCAGTAGGATTTTTATTGTATTTCGTATTTCATTGGCTGATATTGGGTTACTGAGAGTTTTTATATCTTCTTGATTCAGTTTAGGTAATTTGTAGATTTCTAGGAATCTGTCCATTTCATGTGTGTCTTCTACTGTGTGAAATTATGATTCTCAAAGTAGCTATTGTCAATCTTCTGAATTTCCACTGGGTCTGTGGTAATTGCACCCTTTTCATTCTTTCTTGCTTGTATTTGAATTTTTCTTTCCTCTTTTTGATGGGGTTTAACAATTTTATTTAATCTTTCAAATAACCAGCTTTTTGGTTCATTAATTCTTTGAACTGTTTTCTTCATCTCAATAAAATTAATTTCTGCTCTAATCTTTGTGATTTCTTCCTGTCTTTGGGCTCTTGATTTGGTTATATGTTCTTCATTCAGTTTTTCTAATTTGTAGCTTTGTAGGAATCTATCCATTTGTTCTCTGTCTTCAATTCTCTGAACATAAAGATTCTCAAAGTACTTATTAATAATCTTCTGAATTTCCACTGGCTCTCTGATTATTACACCCTTTTCATTACTTATTGATTGTTTGAATGTTTTCTTTCCTCACTTTGGTGAGGTTAGGTAGGGGCTTATTGATTTTATTCAGTCTATCAAATAACCAGTTTTTTGATTCATTCTTTCAATGGTTTCCTTCATCTCAATTGAATTAATTTCTGCTCTAATATTTATGACTTCTTCCCATTTTGGGATCTGGGTTTGGTTTTCTCTTCCTTTTCTAGATGTTGCAAGTGCAGCATCGGGGTATTTATTTGTTCCTGTTCTGTTTTCCTCATGTGTGAGTTTACAGCTATAAATTTCCCTCTGAGAGATCCTGTCATCATATCCCATGAAGTCTGATAAGTTGTGCTTGGCTTTTCATTGAATTGTAGATATTGTTGAATTTCTTGTTTGATTTCATCTGAGACCCATTGGTTACTGCTAGGGTGTTGTTTAATTTCCATGTATTTATGGGATTTTCAGATTTCTTTTGTCATTTATTTCCAGTTTCATTGCACTGTGGTCAGATAATATGCATGGGACAATTTCTGTTTTCTTTCATATACTTAAGCATGACCTATGAACTAGTATGTGGTCTATTTTGGAAAATGACTCTTGTGCAGCTGAAAAAAAATGTATATTCAGCTGTTGTTTAGTGCAACACTCTGTATATGTCCACTAAGTCCATTTGTTCCAAGCTCTGGTTCAGTTCTCCTGCTTCTTTGCTAATTTTTTGTCTGGTTGACCTATCTTTTTGAGATAAGATGGTGTTATGTTCTCCTGTTAAGATTGTGGTATTGGATGTTAGATTTTTCATGTCCATTCAGATTTGTCTTCTTTAGTTTGGTGCTCCTGTGCTTGGTGCATACATACTTATGAGTGTTACCTCTTCCTCTTGAAGTTTTCCCCTAACCATTGTATAGTGGCCTTCTTTCTTTTATTTGATCATTCTTGGTTTGAAGTTGAGACTGTCGGTAAACAGGATTGTTACCCCTACTTTTTTCTGAGGTGCTGGGGCATGTAGTATTTTTTCTATCCTTTGACTTTAAGCCTATGAGTGTCTTTATGAATTAAATGCGTTTCCTGCATACAACATATTGTTGGATTTTGTTTCCACTGTGCCAATATATTTCTTTTAATACGTGAATTGAGTCCATTTTCATGGGTCCTTATAATTAAGATGTATTGACTTATGATTGACTATTATTTACCTGCTGTTGTTTCTCCTTTTTTTCCTGTGTTTAGTTGTTTGCCCTATTTAGTGGGTTCCTTCTATTCTTGTTCGTGGAGTTCTGAATACTTTGGTCCCTCTCTAGAACATATTTAGGTAGACTTTGTAGGGTTGGCTTTGTCTTCATGAAATTCTTTAGTTGTTCTTTGTCGTGGAAGTATTTCACTTCTCTGTCAAACTTCAAGAGAGTTCTGCAGGGTATAGTGGTCTAGTCTTGAATTTGTTTTCATAGAGTACTTGAAGTAATCTGCTCCATGCTCTTCTTGCCTTCATGGTTTGTGAAGAGAAGTCTGCCACAATTGTGATGTGTTTTCCTTTAAATGCTATTGGTTTCTTTCCTCCGTTGGCTTTCAGTATATTGTTCTTGTCCTCGATTTCTGGGATCTTGACTATTATATATCTCTGTGTGTTTTTAATTGGGTTGAAGTTATTTGGAGTTCTGGTTTCCTGAATGTCAAATTGTTTCCTCATTTGGGAAATTTTCTGCTACTACTCTGTGCATATTCTTTTTATATCATTTGTTTTGCCTCCTTCTTTTCCATGGATGCCTATTAGTCTCACGTTGTTCATCTTTGCATCATCTTGAAGGTGATGAATTATTTTTTCCTGTATCCTAGTTGTTTTTAAGAGATCTTTTCTTATCTTTTCACTAGCTGCAATAACATCTTCAAGATCTGAAACTCTATCTTCACTTTGCCTCAAATAGTTCTGCAAGCTTGTGATTAAAATTTTATGTTCCTCTCTATCTCTTTGACTCTGCTTCATGTGATCTATTTATTTCCTCATTCAAGGTATCTGTTGTTTTTCTAATCCCTTCCTTTTTTCAGAACCTGGGATTGAACTCAGGCCCTTGTGCTGGCCAGGGAAACACTTATTCTACTGAGTCATCTCCTTGGACCCTCTCTTCTGTTGTTTTGTTTTGTTTTGTTTTGTTTTTAATCAGTGTCTTCTTTAGAAGTAGTTATTTATTCTTTTACTACAGAGATTATTTGTGATCTGATTTCCTCCATATGTTTCTGCATTTGATTCTTTACTTCAGATGCTATTAATTCAGAGATTTCTTTTTTATTTCAAAGGTTATTTATGATCTGAGTTCTTCTGTACCTTTCTGTTGTTTCTTTACTTCTGATGCTATTGATTCAGTCATTTCAGCTGTGTGATTCCCAATATCTTCTGTGCTAGTGTCCTCTGTACTTGTTCTGGGTGGGCTTGAGGTCTGAGATTGCATTCTGCTCCTTCTCTTTGTCATTTTGCATAGCACTGTCCTCTGACATTTGGTGTAGAGCTTTAGTGCATTTATAACCTTAGCATGTACTGATATTCGGATGCAGATCTAAGAAGTTTGAATTCGTTCAGTTGTGCCTGGCTTGGATCTAGCTACTGTGCTCAGCTACTTCCCGCTAGAGCCCTTGGGAGTGAACCTGTTGTGCCCCTCTGGCAGATATTCTGTTTCTGGATTAGCTAGGTGGTTCGGGCCCCTCCTCTCTCTGCAGGGACTTCTGCTAAGAGTTTTAGCCCAGACCTGTATGCCAGGCCTGGACTTGGTCTGCAGGGGTCCATCAGCACAAAGGAGTGGGGAATCTTTCCCACACTCTTGCAGGGCCTGGACTTGGGCTGGGTCTGGAGGCCTGGAGGAGTCCAAAGAGTGTCGTGACAGGTCTCACTCACAAGCCAGACCTGGGCCAGATCCAGAGTGTTCCAGGAGGTGAAGGGCAGTGGGGAAGCTCTCCCTCACACTCCCAGCCCTGGCCTTGAGGTTGCTCTGGAGGGGTGGAGGGGTCCCAAGATCATGGCAGCAGAAGGTCTCACTCACTCACGCAGTGGGCCTGGGCTGGATCCAGAGAGGTCCACCAGGTACAGGAGAGCACCATGGAGAGTTTTTTAAAACATTATTTAACCTTATATTCCTTTGTAGAGCTTCAGATTTCCATTGGTATCATTTTCCTTTTTCATGAAGAACTTTCTGAATAGTTCTTTAAATGCTGAATTTATTGTGAATATTATTGAAGAATTTTATTATTCTTATGAATTACTTCAGGTGTACAAATTGGGGGGAGTCAATTAATTTTATGGGTACATTTTAAACATACACAGTGATCACATTCACCATAAGGAATTTGTCCCTATACATAATTGTGTTGTTTCTTCTTTTTTCCAAGCTCTTCCTTTCTCAATAGAATTACATTTGATTTCCCTTTAAGCATTTTAAAGGCACTGCAATACGTTCTTTTGTCCTGTACTGTTCCTAAGAGGAAATCTGCTATCATTTTTGTTCACACATATTTGAAGTGTCTTTTTCTTCCACTTAGTGCTTAACATTGTTCTCTATTTATTTGCTAAGATTGATTATGGTGACAGTCTATCACTTTCTTCATGTTTCTTCTGAGTAAGGTCAGCTGATACAGAGTCTATATATTTTCATCAAATATGACAAAATTGCACTTATTTCTTCAAACAATTTTATGCTTATCCCTTTCCTCTCCTCTGAGACACCAATTGCACATTTATTAGAAGTTGTTACACAGCTCGTTCTGACCCAGTTCATATTGCTGCTATAATCAAATCTTCAAGTTTACACATATTTTATTTCCAGGTGTTTAATTTTCTGTTCATTTAGTCCAACGTACTTTTCATCTTAGAAAAATATTATCTTTTTAAATACTTTCCACCTCTATTTTTTTCCATCTCCATTCTTGTATCCCTGAAGTATATATTTATCTTAGGCACTCTAATGTCTTTCTTACTCTTTCTAAAACCTGTTCTGAACGTGTTTCATTTTTATTGATTTTCTTCTTTTATGGGTAATATTTTCCTGGTTCTTTATATGTTATGTAATGTCCACCCCATGCAGAAGTGCCTGCCTCTCTCTCTGTATCTCATCTCCTCTCTCTCTCTCTCTCTCTCTCTCTCTCTCTCTCTCTCTCTGTGTGTGTGTGTGTGTGTGTGTGTGTGTGTGAAAGATCTTGCTAAGCTGACTAGGCTGATTTCAAAGTTATGATCCTTTTGCCTCAATCTCCCAGAATGCTAGGATTATAAATGTGTACCACTATACCAAGCAATAGCTTTTTATTAGAAAGTAGACACTGAACTTGGTGTCCTGGGCTCTGGGGGTTTTATTTCTTTTCATCTTTTCTAGCTTTACTCTGGAATGTAATTTGATACCTTGTAACCTTTCTTTTACCTCTGTTAAACTAGCTAAGAGTGTACTCTAGGCTTATTTTGGCTGTACTGCTTTGATACTACTTTTCTGAGTATGCTTCCAATATTCTGTGTGTTGCAATGTTTCTTCATTCAGGCTGTTAGGAAAATACAATAGCTCACAGCCTATGTGTGCTCCTGAAATTCCTTTCATCCTGAATAGTATCATTACACACACACACACACACACACACCAATCTAGGCTCATGTGCAAGCTTGAGAGGAATCTTGACAGCTCACTTTTGCAATAATTTTATGATTATTTAATCTTTTAAGTTTCAACTTACTTGTTTCTTTATATTTCAATGTCTTATCCTTTAAATAACATGTAGTTGAAAGAAAAGCTAGAATAAAAAAAAAAAAAAAAACCTTAGTTTCTGAGCCAACAGTTTATTTTAAATTTTTTTATCTCTCACTTTCAGTATCTGTAGATCTTGGGGTTAAATCTTTTTTTTTTTCTGAACTGGAGATTGAACTCAAGCCCTTGCAATTGCCAGGCAAGTGCTTATTTTGCTGAGCCATCTCCTCGGCCCCATCAGGTTGCATCTTTCATTTGTAATCACTCATACTCAAAGTGTCTTGTATCTTAGTATGTTCAGTGATATCTGACAGATTATTACTTGAGTCTACTACCACAGGAGTCCTGAGGACCTGAATACAGCAGAGTTCTTAGAAGACATTTGTTGTTTCTAGTGGTATCCTAGTAATGACATAAATGCAAACATATACTGAGTGTAATGTTCAGATCAGGGCCTTGGTACATCCATCATCTCAAACATTTATCATGTTTGTATACTAACAGCATTCAAAATCCTATTCATTGTTTTGGAATAAATAAATGTCATCTATAGTTAGTCTTCTATGCTATATGGAACATTACAAGTTCTTCCTATCTACTAGATAGGTAGAAGTTTCTAGAACTAAAAATTGTGTTCATTATCTTGATTGTACTGATGATTTCAGTGTAGATTCATATATTACTATATGTATTCATACATTAAATTATTCATTTCACACATGAAGTGTATTGTATTCCTATTATATCTCAAAACTTTTTTAAATAAGCAAATCTTGCTAAAAATCGTTTCCTGTGTTATACTCTTTCCATTCCCCTTTGGTTTGAGGGGACTCAACACAAAACCTGTGATCCTGTTTTCTCATGACTGGGCTGTAGTCACTGTCTAAGAAATATTGAGAGGAAACAAGGAATCCAACAACTCATTGTCAAGCTTAGCCTTGCGGAGATTTAGGAAGACACTAATGGCATGGACCAATAGCATTTGTGCCACAGTGAGCTGGCCCAAAAGTCGCTTTGCTGCGATCACCTGTTAGTTTGCATTGCTTCTGCCTCCACTATGAAAATGTGGCCTCACTTGTCCCATCATCCTCTGGGTTCCCAATTTCATCCTGAAATCCAAAAAAGATAATAAGAATCTCAAATATAATTTTCTACACTAGATATGATATAGAAGCATGGAACTCCCAACCTGGAAGATATGAAGGCTAAGAGCAGAATGTATCTATTGGGGCAAAGGAAACTTCTGTCCAAGAGAGGGACAAAAGGGGACCCAAGTGGGTTGCCAAAGGAGCTACCCTTTCTAGGAAGTGGAGCAAAGCCATGAGGTGTGGCAGGTCTATGAAACAAAATGCAGGAACTCACTAGGTGGGCATGTGGTGATCAACCAATGAGATTACAAGAACAATTGCTCAGGCAAATTGATTAAAACCAGGGCCAACTCAGAACGTGAGTCATGTAGCGAGCCGGCATGAATACAGAACATGTGCTTATCCTGTAGGGGACTGGGTTATTGACTCTTCTGGGCTTCTTTGAGGTGATAGGATGCTTATCTTTAGGAACATAGGCATTTGTTTGATTATTTTGTCTTAAGATCTGGCCCATAGAGAGTGCCTGTGTCTCTCGGTTGCACGGTATCTTGTTTTCCATACTGGCTCCTGCTGAGGGTCTAGCTCTGTTTTACTGCCTATAGCATTTCCATCTAACTCAGCTGCCTAAAACAGATATACGAAAATTCAAAATCACAACTTTGTAACATTATCAACTAATGTTATCATACTATATAACTTCCTTGATTACAACTGAAAGTATAAAAATAAAACCATATCTACATATTTTTTTCTGTAATTAGAACAGGGTCTATGGGGTCTCCAGGGTCTCTTATGTAGATCGGACTCAGTGATTCTCCTGTTCTCAGCCTCCCAAGTGCTGGGATTACAGGCGTGTGCCCCCACGCCCAGGCTTATCACTGTCTCAGTGTGCCCTGGGGGTGAGGCCAGCACAGAATGCCAAGGATCAAACCCCAACTGCTGTCCGCACCTACATTTTACTCCAAATTGAAGTATGCATCTAGAAAAGCAAATGATATATTAGTCTGACACTGGAAAGAGCAGGAGAAAAAGGCTTGTCCAACTTTAAGTTTGCAGAGTCAGGATGCTGATAACCAGAGTTCTGAACCTTGTCTGTACCTGAGGCCCAGAAGCATTGGGAGATATGTTGCGGTAAAAATAAAAATAAAAAATACTAATAATATACTTCTTGATTTATGTACTGCTACAGGCCTGGGAATGTGCAACACCTTTCTTCACATGTTTTAAAAGTCAGAGCCTACACTCAAAAAGAAAGCACACAAATTATTTAGTGTAACTTTTAAATATACAGGTCTCCATACACAAAGGCTGAAAAAAATCCAAGAACATTACTTCTGTGGTTACATTCAATGAAAACTGGACAGCCATGTAGAAATATGATTAGAAAAAATGATCCAAGTTAATGATAATCAGCTAAAAGAGGAGGAACCAGATTCTTAGCTTCTCTACATAGGTGAGAGGACCTCTTTTCAACAAGGGTCTGATGACCCTGACACAAGTAAGTAAAACAATTTATTTGTGGGAGATCCTACATAGAAAAATGGGGGAAGGTTAGTTTAATGTTAGTTTCTATGGATGACCTTAGGAAGAGAAATTCTGACTTCTATTACTTCTTTCAGATGCAGACAGAAGGTCAGGAAATAGAAGGAAGTCAGAGAGATGCTTTCTGAGGCCCTTCCAGTGTCATTCACTTTAAAGCACCCGGCATACTGCAGAATCTTATCAGAGAACATCATTTACTAAGCTCCCACACTGTACCACTTTCTGTCTGGGCAATAGAGCTTAGCCATCCAGAAAGTCAGTGGTCAGAGTCTGAATAAGCAAGGGAGTTGCCCCAAAAAGAAAAGATTCTTTCTGAGGAGCTGGAAAAAGAACAGCGGCCCTCCCCCATCCCCTAGCAAAGGAAAGCTCATGCTGAGGCTACTTTCCTTGTGATTAAGAGTCTGCACAATTAAAATTTGTAAGTGGCTGATTGAAGGATAATGTAGTCGATTTTATTCAGCCTCGTATACCTCGAGGGATATTCGGTTTTCCTTTATTACTTTTACTGCATGTGCACATTTTCCTTCCAAATAGAAATTAAACTTTTGTACAACTGCCTCCAAAAGCATTTTCTCTTCATGCTAATAATGGTTTTCATCAAACATCTGTAGCAAATTAAAATGCCCCTTTAAAAATGCACATAGTTATTAAGAAACTGATGAAAATATGAACATACAAAAGGATAAGTAAACATCTGTTGCTAACCATTCATCCTCTAAGAACCAAGGCATAGTCCCCCTCTTCCTGCTGTTTGCTTACCTTCCAAGTGATTGTCACCCTTGGAAACATTTAAGAACATAGCCAGGAATGTCATGAGGGGTCCAAAAGCATAATTTTTCCTCTATTTTGATATTCACAGTCCCTTACTATGATAGAAATAATTATAAGTCAAGATATACTTGCTATAAATCTTTCATTTCCGATGAGCCAAACTTTGTTTAGTGGCCTTTGAGACATAAAACGAAAGAAAGGAGGACTGAAGGCCCCCTGGGGGTGTGCTCAGAACAGTAACAATGGCCAACACTAGAATGCCTATTACTCCACAGACAGTAACCCCACTTAATGCAGCTACTCCTGGTGCTCTTGTTGCCCCATTTGATGGACGCTAGAATCAAGGTTCAAGGTCATACTATTTGCCCTCCAAATTGCTATCATAAGTGACAGAGTTATGACCAAACCCTGTTGTTTGAGAGAGAAGCACATGCTTTTTTACAAGTGAAATAAAAAAATGATAGGGAATGGTTAGTTTTTTAAATGTATTATAATAAAAGACACTTAGGCATAATCTCCTTCAGTATATTCCCGCTCACTCTGTACACACTTATTCTGTTCTTCTTGCCACCTTCTTAAAGTTTGGAATTTCTGTATCATCGTAGCCATGTTATCCTGGCTTCCTCACTGTCCTGATCGCACACAAAATGATTTCCTGTTGTCGTGGTCATGTTTACCTTTGGGAGGAGCCCGAAGCCACCAAGTGACAGATCTGGCTGGATGTGGACACATAATGTTTCTCATAATTTTTTGAGCCTGTCTTTCAAGTAGATGGCACTGGGCCTCAATATTCATATTTGATCATATCTTCTAAAGACATGAAGTAGGACTTCAGAACTGCCTCAGAAGGGGGCATACGTTTTTCTTTGAACAAGAAAACTCTGTTCAAAGCCAGGAAAGGTGTTGTGAGGATGCCAGTGTGTTCGTAATAAATTTATATGAACATTTCCTGTATATTTAGATTTGTCCCTTATACAGGCAACGCAAAAACAAAGTACAGAATGATAAATTGAAACATTCTAACACATTTTCAGTTTTAATATATAGAATATCTCTAAGGATCTGCCTTTAAAATCATATCTTTTGAACATGATTTGTATTTCCTAATGCAATCTACATTGTACCAGTAAGCTGGGAACAGATGTTTCCTGCAGTCAAAACTCATGATGTGGGGCTTCTTTGTTGCCTTCCTCGCTCTTTTGTCCAGCTCTCAGTGTGGCTGGATAAACCTGCCTCGAACAGCCAGCCCTCAAATAGCAATATGTGTGTCCCTCTCGGGAAAATTGGGAAGATACTTTGAATTTGATGTTTTTAGTGCATATTAATTATATCAAGTAATGCATTTCACTGTAGCATTTTCATACATAATTATAGTACACCATTGTCCTCCTTTATAATTCATCTTTGCCTCTCCTGCTGGTCCTTTCATCTTCTCCAGAAGTCTTTCTTTTATTTTCATGTTACTCTTATCTAAAGATTCCACATGAGAGAAATCGGTGCCATGTCACTCTTAGGTTGGTTTATTTTACACAACACAAAGACTTTCAGCTCCATCCATTTTCCTACAA
Source organism: Ctenomys sociabilis (assembly GCA_004027165.1). Lineage (NCBI taxonomy): Eukaryota > Metazoa > Chordata > Mammalia > Rodentia > Ctenomyidae > Ctenomys > Ctenomys sociabilis. Next base: position 2,286 of record PVKA01007398.1, on the reverse strand, counting down.
GTACCATGAGCTTATTATTTTAAATACTGAGTAAAGCATTGTGTATCTTCATTAGGCATAAACAATGACTGCCTGTACAGAACCCCAACAGCACAAGACATAATACCAACAGTCACCAAATAAGATCACACTAAATTACAATGTTCTGTGTAACAAAGGAAACAGTCAACAAAGTGAAATAATAGCTAGTAGAATTGGAAAAATATTTCCCCAGATTTCCTCAGATAAAGCATAGATATAGAATATACAAATAATTCAAAAAATTAGACTGTCCAAAATAAAAGACCCAATCAAAAAGGAGAGAAATAAAATGAACAGATACTTCTCAGAAGAAATACAAAGAGAAAACAACATGAAAAAATAGTGCACATCCCTGCCATTACAGAAATGAAAATTAAGATGGTACTGAGAGTTGACCTTAGCTCTAAAAGAATGGTTATTATGAAGACATACAGTCATAGTAAATGCGGAAAGGCTGTGGTTAAAAGGAACCCTTCTACATCATCGATGCAAATGTAAACTAATGCAACCTATGCAGTAATCGGTGTGAAAATTCCTCAAAAAACTAAAACTACACCCAGGTGCTCCTCTTCCTTGTATATTTTCAAAAGATTTAAAAACATTACAGTGGATCTTGATTCACATACACTTTTGTTTGTTAAAACTTCGGTTCAAAACAGAACCATTTGGCAAAACTATGTCTTTGTTAACCCTACATTGAGTGATGAACATGACCAGAACCACCTTTCCCATAGGAACGTGAATGTGACCGTTTGTTCCAGAATCATGGAATTAATTAAGTTCATTAACTGAGCTACTACGGTGTTCCATTGGTGCATGTGTATCTATGTTTACAGCAGCATGACACACAAGAGCTAAAATCTGCAAGTAGTCTATGTATCCATAAACAAATAAGTGGATGAAGAAAGTGGGGCATTTATACATGATAGAGTGCTACTTTGCCATAATGAAAGACAGCCATTTCTAGGAAAATGGATGCACCTTGAGATTATGGTATTAAGTTAAACAAATCAGACACAATAGTTTAAATATCACAATTTTCTTATTTGAGAAACCCAAAGTATAGATAATTAAAAAAACAAACTAAAAAGGCAGATAATAGGAAACAATAAAGTAGATCTTCTGCAAAAAGGATGAAAACAAAAAAATGACGGGAATGGATAAAACTTATGATGTTATGTACATGGTCAAATTTGCCATGAGAATTTTTTTTTATTTCAGACATTACCAAGAAAAAAAATATTATCAAAAAAAAGTAGCTTCAGAAATTCTAAGAGTAAACCTAACAAAAAAAAAAGTGAAAGGTTTCTTGAATGAGATTAGAACACTGAAGAAAAACATCAAATAAGGCACTAACAAGGGGTCCTATTCCTAACAGCAATCTATAAATTCAGTATAATCTCTATCAAATACCAACAATACTCATCACAGAACTAGAAAGAATCTTAAAACTATATAAAAGAATGAAAGACTTAAAATAACTAAAGCAATGCCAAAGGAGGGCCAGCCAAATAGCTCAGAGGATTAAAGTGCCTGCAAGCAGGCAGGTAGGTATAGGGGCCGGTGGTTTGATCCCTGGGCCTGCCATGCTGGCCCCACGCCCAGGGCGTGCTGAGACAGCAATTGAGACTGGGCGTGGTGGTGCACCTGTAATCCCAGCTCTTGGGAGGCTGTAGACAGGCAGATCACTGTAAGTCCAATCTAGTGGTGAGACCCTGAACACCCTGCAGACCCTTCCCTAAAATACAAAAATAACAAAATAAAGCAATGCTAAAGGAAAAAAAAATTAGTGTTAAAGATATAATAATATCTGATAAAAATATATTACAGAGCCATAATAACAAAAATAGTATGGTACTGACATAGACTCAGACCCAGAGAGCAGTGGAAAAGAATGGAAGATGCAAAAATAAACAGAGCTCCAGTCATCTGACTGGCTACACATTGAAGAAAGCACGCTAGATAAAGATAGCCTCTTTGGCAAATGCTGCTGAGAAAATGAATATCTAGCTTTAGAAAAAAATTGGAATTAGATCCCTTATTCTCCATACAAAGCAACTCAAAATAACTGAGACCTTTTGGAAACTCTGAAACTACAGGAAGAAACAATGGGTTCAAATATAGTCATAGAGGGGTCTGCGGAGATAGCTCAGTAGAATAAGCACTTGCCTGGCAAGCTCAAGGTCCTGAGTTCAATCCCCAGGACCCCAAATAAATAAATAAACAAATAAATTATATATATATATATATATATATATATATATA
>PVKA01007397.1:49076-78254 GCA_004027165.1 Ctenomys sociabilis | reverse complement strand
TATATACCAACACATGTACTTTATGTTTCTTATGTGGTCAGTGAAGTCCCCTCAGGGTTTATCTTGTAGTCCTGTACATTATTCTGTAGATCCTTTGTCTGTGTCATCCATGTGGATGAGTCACGGCCAATGCTTGACCAGTTTGCTCTCTGTGAGAGCTTGAGAGAAAGTTTTCTCTCCATGTGACTCTCCCCAAGCACACTGTAGAACTTCAATCTCTTTCCTCTGTGGCTCCATAATCTCCTTGTTCAGAAAATTTGGAGCTCAACTGAGTTTCATGATGTTGCAGTACAGGTTCTCCTATGTCCTGAGTCTTTACGGACCTTGAAAGGATAGGGCCAAAATGTTGGCTGGCCTTGTGGCTCTTCTATTTCTCCAACTTTGATCTGTGAACTTAGATTGTTAACTATCCAGAAGAAAAGCTGATTAGTATCCTGCAGCATATGCCATTCACTTTGCCTTATTGGACTCAATTGATTTTAGTTGTTGAAAACTGTTCACTTTAAAATAGGTATTTTGCTGTTGAACATAGGAATATTTACAAAATATGGAAAGCAGCTTGTTTGCTTCTTTTTACCAGTTCTCTTGATCTCTTTTATTGATGTTGTTTTGTTTTTGTATATAGGACAGGGTGTGCAGTATCTCACTGAGCAGATTGGACTCATAGTGATCCTCCTGTTTACAGCCTCCCAAGTGCTGGGATTACAAGTGCGGGCCACTAGGCTGAGTCTCAATTGCACCCTGGGGGCAGGGCCGGCACAGCAGGCCTTGGGATTGAACTCCTGGCCCTTATATCTGCCTAAGCAGGCGCTTTAATAGCTATTTGGCTGGCCCCAGTTCTTTCCATCGTAATTCAGTCATTTTATATCTCATACCTGTTCCTTGTCCAGCAAAATGACCTGAAGTGTATCAGAACAAAATTATTCCCATGTCTAATGAAGAACCAAAAGAAGCAAACCCTGAGGATACTGAAGTGTTATTGCTGAGACATATTTAATTTAAAAAAATTTATTTATGCATTAGATACAGGGTCTCATTATGCAGCTCAGACTCATAATAATCCTCCTTCCTCAGCTTCTCCATGGCTGGGATTATATGCATGTGCCACCACGCACTGTTTTGGTGGCTGGCACAACTTGCCTGGGTTTCCAGGACTAGTGCAACATGTGGTACCAGGGATCAAACCTGGGTCTTTGTGCTTGCCAGGCAGGCACTTAGACCACTGAGCTATCGCCCCAGACATTTGTATTGATAGACCTTCAACTACCAAAATGTACCCATATTTGATTGTTAAACACAGAGTTTACTTTTTAAAAAATGTTACAATTCAGTTAGTTTTATGTCAGTTGAAAAGGAACTTTCTAAATCTCTCAGACCATAGTAAAGTAGAAGGGTGGGCACCCATGGATTTTTGTTTTGGTTTTTGGCCTTTGATCATCTGGAGAGAAAAGGTTCAGTGGTTGACAGATAAAACAATTAAGGTATTTATTTACTGTGTGTTTGTGTTGCTTTATTAAACACTATTTTAAGTATCAAATTTAATTCCAATAAATATTAAGTGCTTATATTTTTTTATAATTCTGTTGAAGATATAACTTGTCTAATAATAAGGGAATGCAGAAAGTTTTCAGTTTTTCCAAACAAGTTTCCAATTTCAAGTTCTTTGCCCATGGCCTATGAAAAGCCAACTCATGGCATTTGTTTTTTAGGACACAGCCCTTTCCCAAGGTAATTTGTTTGGGCAGCTGCTCTGCCAGTTGTTAGAAGACACCCACCCACTTCTTGAGTCAGTCCCACATGTGCTTTCACATGCTCAGGCCAGTGTGGTGTCTGTAGTCTCTGACATGACAGAAGCACCCCCAGACAGCCACCCTTCCTGATCCCAAGCTGGCCTGGCCATATGTGCAATTACTTCTCTCCAAAGTCTTGCACAGGGTGCCTGAGAGTACACAGTCCTGGGACCCCTTCCTAGTTTTAAGAACTCTTTCACTCTCAGAATTTTTATTTTAGTTCTTTTACTAATACTCAGATTTTCTTTGCCATTTTTCATCATGCACAAATGAAACTGAATAGCTTTTTGTAACTAGTAAGTATTAAATGCTTTTATACTATGACACATTTCCCTTAAGCAATAAGAAATAATCAGTATAGCAGGTTTTCATATTCTTCTATATTTAACTCATAGTAACTCATCTTGTCACTCTGAGTCAGTGCTCTACAAACTAAAATAAAAAGAAGCAGCTGCACATAATGATGCACAGTCCTGTAATCCGAGCACTCAGGAGATTAAGGCAGATGTACTGCCATGAGTTCAAAGCCAGCTTGGGCTATACATTTAGTTCAAAGCTAGCCTAGACAGTAAGAATATGCAGTGCTTATATCCCATTTTTGTGTAGGTAACATTCAAGTATATATATATATGAATAGATGAAAAATACTATGATATTCTAATCCTCACAAGACACAAGATAGTCCTTTGATAAAATTTGGTTTAATCTTATTTTCTAATGGAATTAATAAAATTATGGTTAGGGTGGATATGTTTCAGCATAATTATTTCACCAATACTGTTAACATTGTTTTCATAGCACTCAAAGACAGATTTCACAGAAAGTAAATAAGCTTTTTACTACCATTTTTCTTGGGGAAGCTAATTTTTTTTTAATTTTTGTTTTTTTAAGACAAGATTTTCCTTCGTAGTTGAGACTGACCTTGAATTCACTGTGTAGCCCAGGCTGGCCTTGAACTCCTGGCAGTCCACCTTCTGGCCTATGCACCACACCTTGCCTTGTGATGGCCATTTGACGTTTAATTTTTTAGTTATGAATTTTGTTTTCTCTTAGAAATTTTTATGACAGAAACAGTTCACAATTTAGAGAATATCAAGATAATGTTGATAATTAAGTTTTCAAAGTGGGTCTCTAAAGCCTGCTGCAAACTACCTGCTCTCCTTTGCCTTGAATCTGATTATATCTGTACTGCTTTGAAATCTGAGAATCCTCTCTACTTCCTAATAACTGTATGCTACATGTCTACATGTTAGACATCACATTATGGAGTAACTGAATACTATTTTCTTATTTTTTTTCTCTGTATTCCTAAATGAACCACTTTTACCTTAGTAGGATTATGATATTATATAAAACACATACTTAAATTATATTTTGATTTTGATTTTATAGAGGGGAAGGAAATCTTAGAAGAGACATCAGGACTGGGAAGATAGCTCAACAGTGTAAGTGTAAGGTCCTGAGTTCAATCCCCAATACCACACAAAGAAAGAAGAGAGAGAACGTGAACAAAACAGTATATTAAATATTTTCCTAGAGCTGGGTGTGGTGACACACACCTGTAATCCCAGGACTCAAGAGCAGGATCACTGTAAGTAGGCCAGCATGGGCTCCATGGTGAATTCAAGGATAGCCCAGGCTCAGTCTCAAAAAAACCAAAAATGCCCAAAATTCATAAATAAATAAGTGCTTTTAAAAGTATAATTTTTATCATTTTAGAAATATGATTTAGGTATACCTGGAGAAAAAAGTTCGGTTTTTTTTGTTTCTTGGTGTTTTTTTGTTTTGTCTTGTTTTATAAATCTGTTATTCTTGTATACTGTAAGATAAGATAATCCTGCTGCATTCTGTAGTGTATAGTCTTTGTATTGTTTTCTACTCAGTATTATCAAGAATATAACTTTTTAGGAAAAAATTGAGATACAGTTCTTATATTATTATTAGTCACTTACGTTCCACCTCTGCTCTGCTATAAACCTGATGATTTCATTCCTGCCCTCTTTATCTATGTATGTAATGTAAAGACTGTCTAGAGGATAAATTGCACTGAATTGTTTAATTCAAAACTGATTCCACTAATTTATTTCATTCATTCACTCAAAATCCACTACACATTATCTTTTATGTGTTTTGTCTTCCAAAGGACTTTTTTTTTGAGTTTCTAGAAATACTTCTCTATATCCTCAAGTGGTAATAAGAGAGGCAGAGCTGGCTTTTGATGCTGGATTAGTTTCAAGTGCATAGTAGGGAGAAGTGGTTTCTTTATGACAATCTTAAAGAAGAGATATTCTGATGACTGAGAAAATAGTAACTTCCCTATATCTGAACAAATTATCTGGGAGTCTAGGGTATGCTCTTGAATGCTATTCACTTGTTGGGTGTATGAGGTTATCACTGGGTCTGCAAGGGTCCCCAACCTCATCACCCCCCCATGAAGTAGGTGGTAAATTCACTGGCTTCACCAAAAGAAAAAAATATTAAAAGTGTTTTAGTTACTCTTCTCTAGTTGCTGGGACAAATACCTAACACCCAAAATGAAGGAAGGAAAGGTTTATTTAGCTCACAGTTACTGGAGGTTTTAGTTCATATTAAGCTGGCTCCAAGGCAGAGGGGCACATGGCAGAGAACAGCAGTTCATGGTTGCAGAACAGCAGCAAAGAAAAGCAAATGCTACAGAAAGTCTATCTCTCTATCTCTTATATTCCATTCAGGTTCTCTGCCTCAGGCTGGGGGAAGTATTCGTACCCATAATCCCAGCAGTACTAAGACCCATAATCCCAGCCTTAGATCATACATAATCCCAGTGGATCATGAGTTAATCACAAACTCTAGAAGTCCCCACCCCATGACTACATGAGGCTTTGGAGGACAACTAGACACAAACCATAACAACAAGATATGGTAATGTGAGGAATAATAAAGGTTTATTACACAAAATTTAAAGGTAAGGGAAAACAGGTAAAGACCCCACTTAGGTGTCTGGGAATAGGCTCACTCTGATGTAAGGGTTCACACTGGTCCACTCAGCATGAGGCCAGCTTTCCCAGCAATCCCCGGTTTGACCCCGCAGCCCCAGACCCAGCGCAGCTCAGCCAGTGAGTGAGGGCTCCAGGCCTGCCACGCCAGAAGGACCTTTCCCAGTGATCCCCTTTCCCAGCTATTCCTGGTTCGACCGCGCAGCCCCAGACCCAGCGCAGCTCGACCAGTGAGTGAATGCTTCAGGCCCGCTGCACCAGAGGGACATTTCCCAGAGATCCCCAGTTCAAACCCACGGCCACAGACCCAGCGCAGCGTGGCCTGTGAGTGAGGGATTCCAGCTCGCCCCTCCGGAGGGACATTTCCCAGTGATCCCTGGTTCCAGACCCAGCGCAGCTTGGCCTCGGACCCACCAAAGCCCAGGCCCGCCCACCTAAAGAGCAACCTTCCAGAGACATGCGGGCCCACTCCAGCAACTTTCCGGGTCTCCGCCCCAAAGCCAGCCAAGATAGTGGGAATTTTCACTACTCACTCTGAATCCCAGTTCGTGCTTGCCTGACCAGGGAACCCACAGAGGGGAACCACAGGAGCTGCAGGAAAAAGGCACTGAACACAACAACTAGATCCAGGCCAGGCATACCTGGATAATCGCAAACTTAATAGACTGGAACCCGAATCTCATTACACGCTAAGATTATACCTGCACTAAAGCTCTACACCAAAGGTCAGAGGTCAGTGCTATACAAAATGACAAAGATAAGGAGAAAAATGCAATCTCAGGCCTTGAGTCCACCAATAAGTGGAAAGAACACTAGCTCAGATGAAATGAATGAATTAACAGATATGGAAGCAAAGGAACAACAGCAAAAAGGTACAGAGGGACTCATGAGAATTAATGCCTGAAATAAAAAAATATTTGAAGACATAACATCTGAAATAAAGAATCAAATCCAGAAACATCTGAGGGAAAGCTAATGCTCACCAGAACAACTGCAGAGAGCACTATTCCAGCTGAAATGTATGAATTAACAGTGTCAAAAGCAAAGATACAATAGAAGAATGGTCATGAGGAACTCAAAGCAGAAATAAATTTCTGAAATCAAAAATAAATTCTTTGAAATAACATCTGAAATACAGAAACAAGTCTGGAAATATACAGAGGAAACGCAACTTGGAATAAACTGCACAAAAAATATCTCTAAAGAAGACATGGATAAAAAAAAAATAGAGGAGATCAGAAATATGACAGATTCCTTGAATGAGCAATACAGAAAAGAAATACAATGCATGAAACAGTGTCAAAGACATATAGAAGAACTAAAAATATCAATCACAAGTCTATAAAACTGTTTGAGTGAAAGTGAAGACAGAGTTTCAGATCTTGAAGATGTTGGTGCAGCTAGTGAAAAGGTGAGAAAGGATCTCTTAAAAACAATGAGAATGCAGGAAAAAATTCATCACCTGCAAGATGACGCAGGATTAACAATGTGAGATTAATTGGTATCAATGAGAATGAAGGAGTCAATACAAATGACATAAAAAGAATTTCGGGAGAAGTAACTGCAGAAAACTTCCCAAATATGAGGAAACAATCCAACATTCAGGTAACCAAAGCATACAGAATACCAAATAACTTCAACCCAAGTAAAAACACACCGATACATATAATACTCAAGATCCCAGAAATCCAACACAAGAATAATATACTGAAAGCTGCTAGAGAGAAACAGCAGATCACATTCAAAGGAAAACCCATCAGAATTACATCTGACTTCTCTACACAAACCATGAAGGCAAGGAGAGCATGGATCAGAGTACCTCAAGTCCTGTATGAAAATTCCACGACAAAAAACAATTAAAGAATTTCATGATGACAAAGCCATCCCTACACAGACTACTGAAAGAGGTTCTAGAGAGAGACCACGATGACCAGAACTCCACGAATGAGAACGCAAGGAACCCACTAAACAGGACAGACAGTTAAACACAGGATACAAAGGAGTAAACAACAGCACGTAAATAACATGATAATTATAAGTCAACACGTTTCAATTAAAACCATGAATGTAAATGGACTCAATTCACCAAATAAGAGAAACAGACTGGCACAGTGCATTAGGAAACAAAATCCAATGATATTCTGTATACAAGAAACACACAACTCAAAAGGACATTCATAGGCTCAAAATCAAAGGATGGAAAACAGTACTACATGCCCCAGCACCTCAGAAAAAAGCAGGAGTAGCAATTCTGTTCTCAGACATTCTCAATTTCAAACCAAGAAAGATCAAACGACACAAAGAAGGCCATTGTATATAGGTCAGCGAAAAAATTCAAGAACAAGAGGCAACACTCATAAATATCTATGCACTAAACACAGGAGCATCCAATCATATAAGACAAATCTTAATGGACATGAAAAACCTAATATCTAAGACCACAAACTTAACAGGAGACCTTAACACTCCCTTATCTGAAAAAGATAATTCAACCAGACAAAAAATTAGCAAGGAAGTAGCAGAACTGAACCAGATGTTGGAACAAATGAACCTGGTGGACATATACAGAGTGTCCCACCTAAACACAGCTGAATACACAGTTTTTTCAGCTGCACTTGGGTCATTTTCCAAAATGGACCACATACTAGTCCAGAGGTCATGGTTAAGAATATGCAAGAAAACACAAATTATCCCGTGCATATTATCTGACCACAGTGCAATGAAACTGGAACTAAACAAGAAAAGCAACCAGAAAAACCCGCTAAATTAATGGAAATTAACACCCTATTCAGCAATCAATGGGTCTCAAATGAAATTAAACAAGAAATCCAACAATATCTACAATTCAATGAAAATTCAACCACAACTCACCAGAATTTATGGGATATGATGAAAGCAGTTCTTAGAGGGAAAATCATAGCTATGAACTCACACATTAGGGAAACAGAACGGGAAAAATAAACACCCAATGTTGCACCTCTGACATCTAGAAAATGAAGAGCAAATGAAACCCAGAGCACAAAGATGGGAAGAAATCATAAAGATTAGAGCAGAAATTAATTCAATTGAGATAAAGAAAGCAGTTCAAAGAATCCACAAATCAAAAAGTTGGTTCTTTGAATGACTAAATAAAGTTGATAAGCCTCTAGCCACCCTCCTCAAAAATAGAAAAGAAAAAATTAGTGTACATGCAATAAGGAATGAAAACGGTGAAATCACTACAGACCCAGCAGAAATTCAGAAGATTAGCAGTAGTTACTTTGAGAATCTTTATGCTCAGAGAATAGAAGAAACAGAAGAAATTCCTCAAAAGGTACAAATTACCAAAACTGAATCAAGAAGATAGAACAACTCTCAATAATCCAGTAACAGCCAACAAAATATGAAACGTAATAAAAAGCCTACCAACAAAGAAAAGTCCAGGTCCTGATGGATTCATTGCTTCATTTGACAAGAAATTTATAGAAGATATAATCCCCACACTCCACAAACTCTTCAATGAAATTGAAAAGGAAGCAGTCCTCCCAAAATCATTTCTGGAGGCAAGTAAAATACTGATTCAAAAACTAGGGAAAGACACAACCATAAAGGAGAACTACAGGCCGATCGCCCACGTAAACATAGACACAAAAATACTTAACAAAATCCTGGCAACCAGAAAACAGCAAATCATCAAGAAGATCATTCATACACCATGACCAGGTAGGATTCCTCCCAGGGATGCAAGGATGGTTCAATATTTGAAAATGCATAAATGTAATACACTATATTAATAGGCTGCAATCTAAAAAGCACATGACCATCTCAATTGATGCAGTGAAAGCTTTTGACAAAGTCCAACATTCACGTTCAAAGTCCTACAGAAAATTGGAATGGACTCTACCTTAACTTGATAAAAGCCATCTATGACAACACAAAAGCTAATATAGCCCTAAATGGGGAAAAACTGAAATCTTTTACTCTTAAATCAGGTACAAGACAAGGATGTCCTCCTATTCAATATAGTCTTGGAATCATTAGCAACAGCCATTAGAAAAGAGGGAGAAATAAAAGGAATAAGGATAGGTAGAGAAGAAGTTAAATTATCACTATTTACAGATGACATGATACTTTACTTGGAAGGCCCAAAAAATTCAACCAAGAAACTACTGGAACTGATATGGAAATTCAGTAGCATAGCAGGATACAAAGTGAATACTCCAAAATCAATAGCATTCCTCTATACAGATAACAAGCACACTGAAAGGGAAACAATAGAAACAATACCTTTTACAATAGCTCCATGGACAATGAAATACCTTAAGATTCACTTAACCAAGAAAGTCAAAGATCTTTTCACGGAAAATTACAACACCCTAAGAAAAGAGATCATAGAGGATTTCAGAAAATGGAAATATATACCCTGATCCTGGATAGGAAGAACCAACATCGTGAAGATGGCCAAAAACTGTTGTACAGATTCAATGGAATCCCTACCAAACTGCCAACAAAATAGCTCCTAGAACTAGAGAAATCATTCTTACAATTTATTTGGAACCAGAAAAGACCTACAAAAGGAAAGGAAATGCTGGCCAACAAACACAAGTCAGGAGGCATTACAGTTCCTGTCTTGAAAGTATACTACAAAGCTGCTGTGATAAAATCAACATAGTATTGGCAAGACAATAGACCTGAGGATCAATGGAATAGATTACAATGGTTGGGAAATGGCTCAGTGGAAGAAGCACTTCTCTGGAATAGATTATGAGATGCAGAGGCATCTACAAACACACTCAGCCATCTGATCTTCGACAAAGGGACTAAACAAGCTTACTGGAAGAAAGATAGCCGCTTTAACAAATGGTGCTGTTAAACCTGGCTTTTACAGGCTGAAAACTAAAACTTGACCCAGGTCTATCACCATGCAATAAGCTAAAGTCAGATTGGATTAAAGATCTAAACATGAAAACAGAAACACTCAATCTCCAGGATGAGAAAGTAGGAGGAACTCTTGAAGACATAGCGGTAGGTAAAGAGTTCATGAACAAACATATACTTGCACGGGACACACTTGAAAGAATCAACAACTGGGATCAACTCTTCCTGAGGAGTTTCTGCACGTCAAAAGAAATTGTCAACAAAGTGAAAAGACAACCCACAAATTTTGAAAAAGTCCTTACTAATAAGCAATCAGACAAAGGTCTGCTGTCTAGAATATATAAAAAGCTAAGATATAAAAGGGGCCTCACGTTTAAAGACCCAGTTCAGAAATGGGCATCTGAGATGAATGCACACTTCTCAGAGGACGAAATTAAAGAAGCGAATAAATATATGAAAAAATGCTCCACATCGCTAGCTATTTATGAAATGCAAATAAAGACAATATGAGATACCATCTCACTCCAGAAAGAATGGCTATCATAAGGAAATCAACAACAAATGTTGGAGAGGTTGTGGGGAAAAGTGAACACTTCTCCGCTGCTGATGGGAATGTACACTGGTACAACCATTGTGGAGATTAGTGTGGAGATTCCTCAAAAGAGTAGGACTGGAAATCCCATTTAAGCCATCTATCCCCCTACTGGGAATTTTCCCAGAAGCACTGAAAACATTATATCATAGTGATATATGTGTACCTATTTTTATAGCAACACAATTTGTGGTAGCAAAATCTTGGAAATAACCAAGATGTCCGTCACATGAGGAATGGTTGAAAAAGATGTGGTATTTCTATATAATGGAGTATTACTCAGCTATAAAGAATGATAAACTTGAAGCACTTATATTGAAGTGGATGCCACTTGAACATATACTCATAAATGAAGTAAACCAGACCCACATGTGTAAATATCCTATAGTTTCCCTAGTATGAGAAATCAAAAGAAGAAATAGAAATATACAAAAACTAAAAAGAATTGAGTCAGATAGTTAGGGCGAAATAAATGGCATATGCAGCAGGGTACTAATCAGCTTTTCTTCTGGATGGTTAACAACCTAAGTTCACAGATCAAAACTGGAGAAATAAAAGAGCCACAAGGCCCGCCAACATTTTGGCCCTTGCCTTTCAATGTCAGAACATAGGAGAACCTGTTCTGTAACATCATGAAACTCATTTGTGCCCAAATTTTCTGATCAAGGAGATTATGGAGCCACAGAGGAAACACATTGATGATCTATAGTGTGCTTGGGGAGAGTCACATGGAGAGAAAATTTTCTCTTAGGCTCTCACAGCAAGCAAACTGGTCAAGCATTGGCCGTGACTCATCCACATGGATGACACAGACAAAAGGATCTACAGAGTAAGGTACAGGATTACAAGATAAACCCTGAGGGGACTTCACTGACCTTTTCAGAGACAAAAGCTACATCTGTTGGTGTATAGGTCTTGATCTGCTGTCTCAGTCTTAACCATCCAGCAGATAAGCATAAAAATGAGGTATGTAATGTGGGGCCATAATACATTTGAGCTGTAAATGGCTATTGTCAACAACTTCTTCAGATAACTCACTATTATTGTGGAATGCTGGACTGTCTTGGATTGTGTCGCAGAGTTCAGGCACCTAAATTGGTTTAATAACAATGGAGTGCTCATCTTTGACAGGTCTAGACAAAATAAAAAGGGGCATACAAAGGAAGAATCATGATGTATGTGTATAAACAGTACAGTTAGGATAAATATGGTATGCTTCTGCATAATTCTATGAGAAGCAAGATTTGCACCAATAGTGGTTGAAAAAGATATTATGTCAGCTTCTAGGACTAGGGACAACCACTAGGAAGATAACAAGGTAGAAAGTATTAATTATTGAATATGTGATATAATTCAATTATAAAAAATAAGTATACTCTCTAAATTCACTGATTAGAGACATCTGCTAAAATAATGTCTGTAAGTATAATATCATGTATGCACCTTGTATGATACCAAAACATTACAAAAATAGTTTGCAGTGTATTAATTTAAAAAGAAAGCATGAGGCCAGCTGAGATGGGCTGGGCTTCGGTTAACTGTTAATTCAATTCTGCTTTCCATAGTTTTAGAAAGAATCTTGTGGCTTGAGGGCAGTTTTGTGGATCAATAATCAATTGAAAATAATCACTCTTCTCTCATGTCTTAGTGATACTCAAACTAGACAGAGTGAATTCTAATAAAGAAGGCAAATAGAGCCAATACCCAACATCAGGATAGGATATCTTAGAATATGTTCAAGACAAGATAGTAGACTGGAACCACTTCTGCAGCATGGTGGGAGTGTGGTGTAAGGCTGCAAAAACAGGTAACAAAATGTGCAGGTTTTGAATGCCAACTTAGAGATGTTTAGATTTTGCTGTTTATGTAGTACAGAATCTTTGGCTGTTTACCTGGAAAGAATGGAGTATTGATCTACTGTTTTACAAAAGTGAATCTGGGAACAGTATACTGAAACTATGATGTAAGAGTCAAGAAATTCATTTTTTTAAATGTATTTAGTACAGGTTCTACAGGATCTTACTACACAGATCAGACTCATAGTGATCCTCCTGTTTTCAGCCCCCCAAATGCTGGGATTACAGGAGCATGTCACCATGCATGGTCTAATTTGCCATCTCAGTGTGTCCTAGTGGCAGGCCTGCATGGCATGCTGGGAATGAAAACCTGGAGGTCCCTGTCTTCTGCCTAAGCATGTGCTTTAGTCCACTGAGCTGTCTGACTGGCCCTGAAATTCCATATTTGATACAGAAATAAAATTAAGACTTGTTTAAATCATGACTAACTAATAAATGGTGGGGCTAGGACTCAAGTGATGTGACTCCAGAACCTCTCACTGTGCTGTGTACCCTCTGCAGCATGAATATATTACATAATAATGATTTGTGTAGATCTGTTTATTAGGAAGGAGAGCCATTTCTTCTCAAGTTTTATGTCCTCGTGTCATAGTATACTTCATTAAAAAATAGTGACTGCTTCCTTAGTGCAGTCACTTACCAAGCATGGCTCAGCTATACTAGATACTGACACTTTTCTCAAATACACACCTACCAGTTTATGAGAGTTCCCAGGGCTCCATACTCTGCCAATGCTTGATGATAGCTTGTGTCTTTTTAAATTTTAGTTGTTTTGGTGGATATCTCAGTGTGATGGGATTGTTTTTCTGTTAAAATTTTTAAACATTGAGGCAAAATTTACATAAAATAAAACTAGCCTTTTAAAACTGAACAATTCAATAGTCTTCACTGATCTCATAGTGTTGTACAACTACTTGTGTCCAGCTCCAAACCGTTTCTTCCCAGACCTGGAAAGCAGTTGCACCCCATTCCCCACTCCTCCAGCCCGTGGCAGCCATCATCTGTACTCAGTTTCTATGGGTGCACCTATTCTGAACATGTCATTTGAATGGAGGTCATAATATGTAACCTTCTGTTCTGCCACTTTTCACTTAGCAGGTTTTGATGTCTACCCACACTGTGTCTAGTATCAGCAGTTTATGATTGATGTTCTGCCATCTGGGGCTAGGGAGATGGCTCAGTAGAATAAGCAAGGGCCTGAGTTCAATCCTCGGTTCAAAAAAAAAAAAAATTCTGTCATCTGTATATATATGACAACTTGTTTATCTAGTCATCCATTGATACATATTTAAGGTGTTTCTACATTGTAGTCAAAATGTTTTGTTTTAAAATGTTAAAAGAAAAACAATCCGACCAAATTGAGATATCCACCAAAAGAACTAAAATGAAAAAAGACACATGCCTTCAAGTGTTGGCAGAGTATGAAGCCCTGGGAACTCTCATAAACTGGTGGATGTTTATTTGAGAAAAGTGTCAGTATCTAATACAGCTGAACCATGTTTGGTGACTGCTGTGGATGTGTGTGTGTGTATTTGAGTTTGTCTTCATTGCTTTGATTATGTATGTAAGAGGAATTGCTAGGTGCGAGGATAATAGTTTATCTTTTTGAGGCAACTTCAACCTGTTTCCCACAGCATCTGAATCATATTACATTCTCAACAACAGTGTTAGTGGATTCCTCTTTCTCTCTATCCTTGCCAACACTTACTATTTTCTACTTTTGTTATTCTCCTATAAAGTGTGAATGGTACCTATTGGGTTTTCATTTGCATTCCCCAATAACAATGATGTTCAGAATTGTTCTTGGGCTCTGCTAGCCATTTGTGTATCTATTATGAAGAAATCATTTTTTTAATTAGATGATTTTTAAGGTTACTGAGTTTAGTAGATGCTGTGTATACTAGACACATATATACACAATTTACAAATAGTAAATCCATATTCGGCATGGATTTATTTTTTTTACTTTTTTTCCATAATTTTATTGAAGAACAAATAGCAATGAGACAGATTCAAATCAAATTAGTAGAACAGATTCAATAATTAATACATTGCATATTGTTTTCTTAGTGGTTATTTGTTGTACAAGGTGCAGACATGATATTCTGTTTACAAACACTAGTAGAGCAACTCCTTCTATTCATTGAATTCAGAGAATGTACCTGTATACCTATCTTTTTTTAAAAGCTGGTTTATATTACAGTTTCAATAATTAGTACTTTTTACATTGTTATCTTCCTAGTGGTTATCCATAGTACAAGAAGCAGACAGATATCCTGTCCAAACACTATTAGTGCAAATATTGCTTCTCATAGAATTATGCGAAAGTAGCTACATATTTATCCTAACTGTTCTGTATATACAAATACAGAATGGTCCTTCCTTTCTAGCCCCCTTTATTTTTTGTTTAGTCCTGTCAGAGATGGGTATACTATTGTCATTCAATTATTATAGGTGCTTGAATTTAGCAAAACACTTCAACACATTCTAGCAGTCCACACTAGTAATGGCTATCCACAAAGTTGTTGACTAGAGCCATTTATAGCTCAGCATATTATTATAGCTTTCCTTTATATACCTCATTTTTATACTATTCTGCTGGATGGTTAAGACCGAGATAAAGAGAGACCTGTATAATAAGAAATGTAACTTTTGTATCTGATGAGGTTAGTCAAGTCCTCTCAGGGTTAATCCTGTAAACCCTGTACCTCACTCTGTAGATCCTTTGTCAGTGTCAGCCACATGGATGAATCATGGCCACTGCTTGACCTGTTTGTTCGCTGTGAAAGCCTGACACAATGTTTTCTGTCCATGTGACTCTCCTTAGGCACACTATACATCATCAATCCCATTCCTCTGTGGCTCCATAATCCTCTTGATCAGAAAATTTGGGGCACAGCTGAGTTCCATGATGTTACAGTACAGGCTCTCCTATGTCCTGAGTCTTCATTGACCTTGAAAAGCTAGAGCCAGAATGTTGGCTGACCTTGCAGCCCTTCCATTTCTCCAATATTTGATCTGTAAACTTAGGTTGTTAACCATCCAGAAGAGAAGCTGATTATTACCGTGCAACATATGCAGTTCAGTTTGCCCTATCTATCTAGATATCAAACATACTAGGCATAATGTGGAGCAGATACTTTCCATCAAATGTTGACCTGGGTCAAGTTTTAGTTTTTGGCATGTAGAAAGCCAGTATCTCTAGCACCATTTGTTAAAAAGGGTATCTTTCTTCCAGTAGGCGTGTTTGGTCCCTTTGTGAAAGATCAGGTGGCTGTGTGTGTTCATAGAGGCCTCTGCATCTTGTAATCTATTCTGTTGATCCTCAGGTCTATTGTATTGCCAATACCATGTTGATTTTATCGCAATAGCTTTGTAGTATAATTTCAAGCTAGGAATTGTGATGCCTCCTGCCTTGTCTTTGTTGGCCAGGATTGCCTTTGCTATTCTAGGTCTTTTCTGGCTCCGAATAAATTTTAGGAACGATTTCTCTAGGTCTGGGAGGTATGTTGGCGGCAGTTTGATCGGCATTCTGTTAAATCTGTACAACAATTTTGGTAGTATGGCCATGTGCACAATGTTGGTTCTTCCTATCCAGGATCAGGGAATATCTTTCCATTTTCTGAAATCCTCTATGATCTCTTTTCTTAGGATACTATAATTTTCCATGAAAAGATCTTTGACTTCCTTGGTTAAGTGAATTCCAAGGTATTTCATTTTCCACAGTGCTATTGTAAAAGGCATTGTTTCCATTGTTTCCTTCTCAGTGTGTTTGTTATCTTTGTAGAGGAATGCTTTTGGCTTTTGAGTATTGACTTTGTATCCTGCTATGCTACTGAATTTGTGTTTCAATTCTAGTAGCTTCTTGGTGTTTTTTGGGTCTTCCAAGTAAAGTATCATGTCATCTGCAAATAGTGATAATTTTTCTTCTTTACCTATTTTTACTCCTTTTATTTCTCCGTCTTGTCTAATGGCTGTTGCTAATTATTCCAAAACTACATTGGGAAAGCTGATAGAGGACATCCTTTTCTTGAATCAGATCTAAAAGTAAAAATTTTCAGTTTTTCCCTGTTTAGAATTATATTAGCTTTTGGGTTGTCATAGATGGCTTTTATCAAATTGAGGTAGAGGCCTTGTATTCCAATTTTCTGTAGGACTTTGAACATGAATGAGTGTTGGACTTTGTCAAAAGGTTTTTCTACATCAATTGAGATGATTATATGGTTTTTAGAATTCAGTTTATTAATATAGTGTATTACATTTATAGATTTTTCAAATATTGAACCATCCTTGCATCCCTGGGTTGAATTCTACCTGGTCATGGTGTATGATCTTCTTGATGGTTTGCTGTATTCTATTTGCTAGGATTTTATTGAAGATTTCTGCATCTATGTTCAAGAGGGAGATTAGCCTGTAGATCTCTTTTAGTTGTGTCTTTCCTTAGTTTTGGAATCAGTATTTTACTTGCCTCCAGAAATGATTTTGGGAGGACTGCTTCCTTTTCAATTTCACTGAAGAGTTTGAGGAGTGTAGGGATTATATCTTCTATAAATTTCTTGTCAAATGAAGCTGTGAATCCATCAGGAACTGGACTTTTCTTTGTCACCAGGCTTTCCATTACATTTTGTATCTTGTGGCTGTTATTGGGTTATTGAGAGTCATTCTATCTTCTTGATTCAGTTTTGGTAATTTGTACCTTTCATGGAATCTGTCCATTTCTTCTGTGTGTTCTATTCTGTGAGCATAAAGATTCTCAGAGTAGCTATTTATAATCTGAATTTCTGCTGGGTCTGTGGTCATTTTACCTTTTTCATTCCTTGTTGCTTGTATTTGAATTTTTTCTTTCCTCTTTTTGGTGAGATTAGCTAGGGGCTTATCAACTTTATTTAGTCTTTCAAAGAACCAGCTTTTTGATTCATTGATTTTTTTGAACTATTTTCTTCATCTCAATTAAATTGTTCTCTAATCTTTATCACTTCTTCCCATCTTTGTGCTCTGAGTTTCGTTTGCTCTTCATTTTCTAGATGTCAGAGGTACAACATTCAGGTGTTTACTTGTTTCCATTCTGTTTTGCTAATGTGTGAGTTCATAGGTATGATTTTCCCTCTGAAAACTATTTTCATCATATCCCATAAATTCTGGTAAATTGTGGTTGAATTTTCATTGAATTGTAGATATTGTTGAATTTCTTGTTTAATTTCATCTGTGACCTTTGATCGCTGAGTAGGGTCTTGTTTAATTTCCATGTATTTAGGGGGTTTTCCTGATTTCTTTTGTCATTTATTTCTAGTTTCATTGTACTATAGTCTGATAATATGCATGGGATAATTTCTGTTTTCTTGCATGTACTTAAGCATGACCTATGGACTAGTATGTGGTCTATTTTAGAAAATGACCCATGTGTACCTGAAGAAAATGTATATTCAGCTGTGGTTGGGTGGAACGTTCTGTATATGTCCATATGTCCCAAGCTGTGGTTCAGTTCTGCTATATCTTTGTTAATTTTTTTGTCTGGTTGACCTATTTTTTTGAGATAGTGGGGTTTTAAGGTCCCCTGTCAAGATTGTGTCTTGGATATTAGATTTTTCATGTCCCTTAAGATTTGTCTTATGTATTTTTGTGTTCCTGTGTTTTGTGCATTTATATTTTATGTGTTACCTCATCCTGTTGAATTTTTCCCCTAAGCACTACATAGTAGCCTTCTTTAGTTTGTTTGATCCTTTTTGGTTTGAAGTTGAGACTGTCTAAGAACAGAATTACTACTCTTGCTTTTTTCTGAGGTGCTGGGGCATGTAGTATTGTTTTCCATCCTTTGCCTTTACACCTATGAATTTCTTTTTGAGTTAAGTGTGTTTCTTGTATACAGCATATTGTTGGGTTTTGTGTCCTAATGCACTGTGCCAGTCTGTTTCTCTTATTTGGTGAATTGAGTCCATTTACATTGATGGTTATAATTGAAATTGGTTGACTTGTAATTATCATGTTTTTT
The DNA here is from genome assembly GCA_004027165.1 of Ctenomys sociabilis. NCBI lineage: Eukaryota > Metazoa > Chordata > Mammalia > Rodentia > Ctenomyidae > Ctenomys > Ctenomys sociabilis. The sequence continues at coordinate 60,195 of PVKA01007397.1, read as the reverse complement.
TTTTTTTTTTTTTTTTTTTTTTTTTTTTTTTTTTTTTTTTTTTTTTTTTTTTTTTTTTTTTTTTTTGTCTTTTTGAGACAGGGTCTTGCTATGCAGTTCAGGCTAGCTTTAAGCTCACTTTGTAGCTCAGGCTGGTCTCGAACTCACAACAATCCTCCTGCCTCAGCCTCCCGAGTACTGGGATTACAAGCATGCGCCACCACGCCCGGCTATCATGTTATTTACCTGTTGTTGTTTACTCCTTTTTGTCCTGTGTTTAATTGTTTGGCCTATTTAATGGGTTCCTTCTGTCCTTGTTCCTGGAGTTCTGGTCATTGTGGTCCCTCTCTAGAACATCTTTCAGTAGCCTGTGTAGGGATGGCTTTGTCATCATGAAATTCTTTAGCTATTCTTTGTCATGAAAGTATTTCACTTCGCCATCAAATTTGAAAGAGAGTTTTGCAGGGTATAATAGTCTGAGCTGGAATTTGTTTTCATACAGGATTGGAAGTACTCTGTTCCATGGTGTTCTTGGCTTCATGGTTTGTGTAGACAAGTTGGCTGTAATTCTGGTGGGCTTTCCTTTGAATGTGATCTGCTTCTTTTCTCTAGCAGCTTTCAGTACATTATTATTGTGTTGGATGTCTGGGATCTTCACTGTTAAATGTCTCGGTGTGTTTTTAATTTGGTTGAAGTTACTTGGCATTTTGTACTTTGCTTACCTGAAATGTCAGATTGTTTCCTCATATTTGGAAAGTTTTCTGGAATTACTTCTGCCCATATTCTTTATATATCATTTGTATTGACTCCTTTTTGCTCATTGATACATATTAATCTCACATTGTTCATCTTGGCATCTTCTTGCAGGTGATGGATTATTTTTTCCTTTATCCAAGTTGTTTTTAAGAGGTCCTTTCTCACCTTTTCACTAGCTGCACCAGTGTCTTCAAGATCTGAAACTCTGTCTTCACTTTCACTCAAACAGTTTTGTAGACTTGTGATTGAGATTTTAAGTTCCTCTGTATGTCTTTAACTCCAATTCATGTGATCTATTTCTTTCCTGTATTGCTCATTCAATGAATCTATCATATTTCTAATCTCCTCTAATTTTTCATCAATGTCTTCTTTAGAGGTAGCTATTAATTCTTTTCCTTCAGTTTTGTGTTTCAAATTGGGTTTCTTCCATATATGTCCATATTCGATTCTTTATTTCAGATGCTATGATTTCAGAGATTTCTTTTTTATTTTCAAAATTATTTCTGCTCTGAGTTTCTCTTTACCTTTCTGCTGTTGTTTCTTTGCTTCCAGTGCTGTTAATTCATTTATTTCCACTGAGTCAGTGTCCTCTGCACTTCTTCTGGGTGGGCATTGGATTTCCCCCATATATTTCTGCATTAGATTCTTCAGATGCTGTGTATTGAGAAATTTCTTTTTTTATTTCAGGCATTAATTCTGGTATGAGTTCCTCTACACCTTTCTGCTGTTGTTTCTTTACTTTCAATGCTGTTAATTCATTCATTTCAGCTGAGCTTGTGTCCTCTTCACTTATTATTGGTGGGCTCAAGACCTGAGATTGCATTTTGCTCCTTGTCTTTGTCATTTTGTATAACACTGCCCTCTGACCTTTCGTGTGGAGTTTTAGTGCAATTATAACCTTAGCACCTAATGAGATTCAGGTGAAGATCTATTGAGTTTATGCAGTTATGGGTGGCTTGGGTCTAGCTGTTGTGTTCAGCTCCTTTTTGCTGCAGTCCTTGGAAGTGAGCCTGTGGTGCCCCTCTGTTGGACCTCTGGCCCAGGGAGCACTCGGAAGTGCAAAAGCTCTCCTACACACTCTCCGGCTGTGTTGAGCTGGATAGGGGGCCGAGAGATTCGCAGAGTCGTCCCACACTCGTCGGACTTGGGGGCGTTGGCTCCAGAGGGTTGCAGGGGTTCCAGGGGGCACCGCAGTCTCACTCATGGGCATGCCTGAATTTTGGTCTGAAGGGGTCTCACTGGCAGGGCAGCGCAGGGAAGCCGGAAGCTATCCCATACACTCACTGCACCAGGCTGGGTCGGGTCGAGGCAGAGAGAGCCTCAGAAGTTCTCACTCGCTCAGCGGACTTGGGGATGGGGGTTCTGGAGGGTTGCAGGGGTCCTGGAGGCTCCCTGCCACAATAGAGAGTCTCATACAGGTTCGTGAGTTTTGGTCTGAAGGGGTGCCACCGGGGGCACTCACAGAAGCCAGAAGTTCTCCCACAATTCACCAGGTGGTGCTGGGCTGGATCTTTTTTTACTTTTTAAAGAATCCACTGTCAAATATGAGACCATGAATTTTTCCCCTATGTTTTCTTCTATGCATTTTATGATCTTTTTTCCTTAGGTTATTAATACATTTTACCCGAATTTTTATATGTGGCATGTTAGAAGTCCCATTTCATTCTTTTTGCAAGTGGGTATGCGGTGTGTTTAAAACGCCCAGTGAATGGTTGATCTTAAAAATTATTGTAGTAGTTAACATTAGTGCAAAAGGTACATTGTCAGTAATTCCAACCACAGTACTCCCCTTCACTTCAAAGACTCATATCGCATCATTCTAGCCACTTTCTGAAGCAATTCTAGAAGTCTTTCATTTTCTTCCATAGTATGATCAAAAATATAGTCAATGCTGCTGCTGGGTTCCATCCAACAGAAAAGCAGGCTCCAGAAAAACACAGTGTAACCTCGTCCACCTTACTGATCAGGTGCTGCGCTCTGGCTCTTCCTCAAAATCAGAATGTCCATAAGAGGTAAACATTCTGCATTAATTTAGGAAATCCAGGTGGCCACAACTATGAAACTAAAGACACAAAGAACTTCCAAAACTGCTTTAGAAAATAATAACTATGTGATATCTGAAGCAAGCAAGGGAAAATATTTTGAGGGGGATTAATACTAATGTATCTCTTATTGCAATAGATTATTTTAATATAAGCGTTCATATTCTACTGTACCACCTATATATTATTTTAGTATAATTTATTGAAAATATTTGTTTCTCATTAAATGATCTTATCAAAAATCATTTGTTTTTTTGTATCTTTTTACTTTTTAAAGTATCTAATAGTAGGAGAAGATACCATATGATATCTTTTAGATAAATTGTAATTCAAAGATATAGTATAAATCTTAAAACAAAAATTAAGAGTAAGCATTATTCAGAAAATTAAATACTAATTAATTAAAAATAAATGTTTCAAAACAATTTAACTAAGAAAAAGTTTTCATGGTAGTAAATAAGTACTAAGAATAAAACATAAGATCAATACTTTAATGACAAATAAATGACCATCACTTCTGACAGTTTGAGGATAGAATATCACACAAAGTTCTAGTGTGTTGTGGACATCGATAATGACCATGACACTTACTGGTGGCCAGGTGTCACTTGTGGGACTGAGCTACAGCTATTTCCTTGAAATCCATCCTGTAGACCCATATGGAATCATGGCCCATAAGGTGCAAGAGAAGTCCATTAGTAGAGTGTGCTGCTGGAAATACATTGCTGCTGTACACAAAACAATAACTGAAAGACTACTATTGTATACCTCTTGTTCTCTTGTGTTTAATTGTTTGCCTTGTTTGGTGAGTTCTTTCCATTCTCGTTCATGAGGTTGTGATCATTTTGCTTCCTCTCTAAAACATCATTTAGTAGTCTCTGTAGGCTTGGCTTTGTCATCATGAAATTCTTTAGTTGTTCTTTGTCATGGAAGTATTTTACTTCTCCATTATACTTAAAAGAGAGTTTTGCAGGGTATATCAATCTGGGTTGGAATTTGTTTTCTTGTAAGATGTGAAGTACTTTGCTCCATGCTCTTCTTGCTTTAATGGTTTGTAAAGAGAAATCTGCCATGATTCTGATGGTTTTTCCTTTAAATGTGATCTGTTTCTTTTCTTTATCAGCTTTTAGTATACTGTTCCTATGCTGAATTTCTGGGATCCTGATTATTATATGTCTAGGAGTGATTTAATTTGGTTGATGTTATTTGGAGTTGTATATGCTTTGGTTACTGAATGTCAGATTGTTGCCCCATATTTGGGAAGTTTTCTGCTATTACTTCGCCCATATTCTTTTTATATCATTTGTAGTGACTCATTCCTTCTCATTGATGCCTATTAGTCTCACGTTGTTCATCTTTGCATTGTGTTGCAGGTGTTGAATTATTTTTTCCTGCATCCTAGTTGTTTTTAAGAGATCTTTGCTTACTTTTTCACTAGCTGCAATGGGGTCAGAAAGTTCACTTTCACTCACGGATTTGCCAGTTTGTGATTGAGGTTTAAATTTCCTGTGTATCACTTTGAATCTGATTCATACATTCTATTTCTTTCCTATATTGCTTATTTAGGGGTTCCATCATTTTTATATTCTGCTCTATTTTTTATCAGTGTATTCTTTAGAAGCACTTAGTACTTTTTTTTAATTTTTATTTTATTGAAGTACAAATATCAATGAGACAGTTTTAAGATACTTAGTACTTCTTTGATTATAGTTATCACTACTATTTTATTTCAGAAATTATTTCTGATTTGATCTCTTCTGTATCTTTCTGTAGTTGTTTCTTTACTTCCAACGCTATTATTTCAGAGATTTCAGGTGTGTGATTTCCAATTTCCTCTATGCTAGTGTCTTCTGCATTTGTACTGGGTAGACTTGGGGCCTGAGACTGCTTTTTGTTCCTTCTCCTTGTCATTTTGCATAGCTTTGAAGGTGAACCCTTTGTGTCACTCTGGCAAGATATTCTGCTCCTGAATCAGCTGGTGGGTCTTGCCTCCATCCTCTTTGCAGGGAGTTCCGCTGAAGGATTCCACACTGGGCCTGCACTGTGGATGTATTCAGGATCCAGTGGCCCTGGACGATCTCACTCACTCACTGGGACTACGCTCTGAGTCACTTCAGGATCTGGTGGTCTAGGCGGCCTCACTCACATACCAGGCCTGTACTCTGGGTCACTTCAGGATCCGGAGGCCTCGGTGGTCTCACTCACACTCAAAAATCATTTGATTGAGGTTGGGGAGATAGTTTAGGCAGTGTAAGCACCTGCTGGCAAAGATCCAGAGTTCGATCCCCAGTACCACATACTGTGCTGACCACTGAAACTGGGTGTGGTGGCACCCACCTGTAATCCCAGTACTGGAGAGACTGAGACAAGAGGTCAGTCTGAGAGCTGTATCATGAGACCCTATGCCAAATTAAAAATAATAATAATAAATTTTTTAAATCATTTGATCATGTATCCCTGGTTATTTTCAGGATTTCTATTCTCTTGCTTTGGTGTTTATGTCTGTCTGTTTTTTGTTTTTTTTTTTTTGGCGGAACTCAGGCCCTTGTGCTTGCCAGGCAAGCACTTATTCTACTAAGCTATCTCCCTGGCCCCCTGTATGTCTGTCTTTATCCCAGTATCACACTGGTTTTGTTACTATAGCTTTGAAATCAGAGAACGTGAATTCTCTAGCCACCATCTGTTCCTTCTCCTTTTCCTTCTCCTCACCTTAACAACCTAAGTCTTCCAATTCATATATGTGGATATGTTTGTATTTTTTGGGTCTCCTTTAATTTCTTTCAACAGTGTTTTATAACTTTCAGGGTAGATGCCCTTTGCATCTTTAATCTTCCTAAATATTTTATTCTGTTTGATGCTATTTTAAATTGAATTGTCTTTATTTTTTTGACTGTTCATAAGTACATTTGTGTGTTAATTTTAGGTACTACAATATTGAAAAATTCATTTAGTTCTAACAAGTTAGTTGTGGATCTTTAGAATTTTCTACATAAAATAAGATTCTGTCTGTGAATACATATAGTTTTGCTTCTTCCCAATTTCGATGTCTTTGATTTCTTTATCTTACCAAATTGCACTGGCTAGAACTTCCAATACTATGTTAAAGTAGAATTGGCAAAAAGGGCATCCTTATCTTGTCCCCAATCTCAGAGGAAAGTCACCAACATAGGTAAATGAGGTTTTCAATGGAAAAATTATCTCATGGTGTTGAGATAGTGTGTCAGTCAGTTGTGTATTTCTCAGATAAACTGAGATAATCAACTTAAAGAGAAGAAAGACATTTTGGTTCATGGTTCAGATCATGGTTGCTTGGTTGCATTGTCTTGGGACTTGCAGCAAGACTGTACATCATGGTGGGAGAACATGGAAGAGAACACTGTTCGTGTCATGGCTGTAGAACAAAGATAAGGTTGGGATCCTAATGTCCACTTCAAGGGCATGCTCCACTGACCTACCTTCTCCCCTAAAAATGGTGTTCATGTGACTGCTTCTGCTACTTAATGTATAGCTTGTTAAAATCCACCATCTCAAAACACTTACAGAAAAAGATTCATGGGGCCCCAATCCCCAGGGCACACTGAACCAGTGATTGAGTCTGGGCATGGTGGCACACGCCTGTAATCCTACCATTTGGGAAGCTGAAAACAGGAGAATCACTACAAGTCCAGTCTACGTAGTGAGATCCTGCTGACCCTATAGACCCTGTTCCCTGTCCTAAATGCAGAAGACAAAAATAAAAAAGATTTGTGTAAGGAAGCTAGTGTTGCTAAAGGTGTTACACCAATCAGTAAGTCACGATCAACAGTGTTAGATGAAGTACAAAGGGTATCATTAGTGTAAATAAATGAAAGGCAGATGGCAGGCTGTGCGCTACCTGAGTCCATAATTTGTAAAATAATTAGGACGTAAGTGTAGACCTTATAAAGGATAATCATTCAGCACATGATTTTGGTGAAACATTTTATGCCTGGTGGGGTAGCTTCACTATTTTAAAGTGAGAACTGGGGTTCATAGTATAACTAGACATGGTGAAACAGCCAGTGCTGATAAAAGGGCCTATTAAAATTATATACACTACTTTGAAACAATGTTACAGAAAAATGGCTTTTGGTCTTAAGTTTTCACCTATGATGAAAGTGGCCTTTTCTGGAAGAAAATGCTCAGGAGAATATATATTACAGACAAGAAGAAAATGCCAGGCCACAGATAGGCTAACTTTCTTGGTATGTGCCTATCTGAATGGTGACCTTTAAGATAAAGCCTCTCTCGGTTTATCACTCTGAGACCCCTTGGAGTGTTTAGAAAGCATAAAGTCAGAATGTCCCCTCCTTTTTAGATCAGTTTTAGTTTGTTTTGTCTTTTTTTTTTCAATTTTGTCTTTGTAAAGAACTTAGTGTTTCATTAATGCTGTAGTTTTCTATTGTTTATTTTCACTCTTCCTACCTGTTGATAACAGGGAGCTTAGTTTGATCTTTTCCTAATTATTTAGAATTAAAGGTTAAATTATTTATTTATTTTTCTCATTGCTGTAGATGCATTCTGCTGTAAGTTTCTCTTAAGCACCAATATCTCTGTATCCGTAAGGTTTGATATGTTTTAGTTTTGTTTCCATTTGTCACTAAGTATTTTCTAACTTCCCTTTTCATTTTTCTTTTACCCATTGGTTGTGTAAGTTTTTAAATTTGCACTTAGTTGTGATTTTTTTTTTCCAGTATTCTTTCTCTTATTGATTCCCAACTTTACTCCAAGAGACTGGATAAGATGCTTTGGTAACAGCAGTTGTTTTGTGACCTAATATGTTTTGCTATCCTGGACAAAATTCCTTGTGCACTTGAAAAGAATGGGTGTTGTACAGTCACTGAACAGCTTATTGTATACAGATACCTGTTAGGTCTAGTTTATTTGATGCTGTTTAAGTCTTTGACTTCCTTATTTACATTTACATGCATTAGCCATATTGAAAATTGTGTATTGAAGTCTCCAAACTTACTATACGACCATCCTACTTCAATCTGTAAATGTTTATTTCATTTATTTGGGGCTGTGTTACTTGGCATGTATATACTTATATGTTAATCTTTGGTAAATCAACCCTTTTATAAGTATATAATTTCCTTTTGTTTCTTCAAACATCTTTGACTTAAAGGTTTTGTGTTGGTTTTTTTTTTTTTTTGAGGTATTGGGGATTGAATTCAGGGCCTTGCACTTGCCAGGCAAGCGCTTATTCTACTGACCTATCTCCCCAGCCCTTAAAGTTTATTTTTAATCAGTATCCCAAGTTGTTTCCAGAGAAGTTGGAATAGATAAGCATAACTTTAAATGTGTCTACTCCCTCAGAGCTCAAGGATTAGGCCCTTGTCTTGGAATTCAGATTGCTGAATTTTGGCAGGGAGGGAACAAGCAAGGAGAAACACCACCAAGCCTCTCTAGCATTTTGAAGTTAGTTGACTTTTTTTTTTATTCAGTGTTTTCTTTTCTGCTATAAACCTCTGACTTTTCCAGAGTTACAACGAAGTCAGACCCTATAGTACTGTGGAGAGCTGAGTGTGTGGAGCCTTTTTGTTGCTGTCACTCCCCTGAATAGAATTGAATGTAGCTTTAATCCCAGAGAGAAAACAACAGGAGAAATAAAAATTGAAACTGCTGAAAGGAGATGGTAAAGGACCAAGGCCTTATAGGAAACTATAAAGGAGAGTTAACAATTTTGGGGAAATTTCATGTGAGTGGGTAAAAATAATAGTCATAATTTTTATTTAAGGTTTTTAAAAGTTCAGTAAACATTCAGTGAATTCTAGCTATGTGGTGTTTTTATTACTACCTTGCTAGTCCTTACCTAGAAACGTAGTCTAGAAGTGACAGTGCTTACAACACATTGTAAATTAGTGGATATAGAGGCAGCGAGGGGGAAGGAGTGACACTTTACCCACCACTGAGAGTGATGAGTCAGCCAAGCAGCTAGAGAAAGGGAAGGAGCCTAATAATGCTGAATATTTATTCCTGTTATCCTCTGTCTCTGTTCTGGAAGCCTCTTGTTATTTGTCCCTGTCGCCTTGAAGCAGCATTGCCTTATTGCTGTACCTCTCATAGATAAGCTGGAAATCAAAATACATAGTGAATACAATTGATCCTGTTGCTTGTCACCTTTAATATGATTTTTTTAATTCTTGAAATCAAAAGGTAGATAATGCATTTATTTTATTGTTTTGTTGCAGTCTATGTCTTTTTTTTTTTTTATACTGGACATCAAACCTATGACATTGTGCTTGCCAGGCAGGCATTGTACCACTAAGTTATATGCCCAGCCTTTATTGTTGTAAAATGGGGACAATAGAATTGTTTTGATGATTATTTCAGTTACTACATGAAAAATACTTTGAACTTGTCATGGAATGAGTATTAGAATTCTTAACTAGCAGATCAAGAATTCTAATGAGCATTAGAATTCTTAACTAGTCGATCAAGAGAGTCACACAGCTCTGAAATAAGCTATTGTTATTTGAATCCTTTGTTTATTCTTATTTCCTATTTCCATCTCTGGATATTTTGAAGAAAAATCTGAAAAAGATTTGTAGACCTACTATTATTTATCTCACTTTTTGCTTTAGGAACTGTTAGAGAATAATTAAAATTTACTATTTTTGCATGTTCACACTGCTTATAATCCCTAACTTTATTTATTATATGTGTGAATTTTTCTTTCTTTTTTTTTGTATCAGTCATCGAATGCAGGATCTTACTTTTGCCAAGGCAAGCACCTATGGTGCAGAGCTATCACCCCAGCTGTATCTGTTATTATTCTTGACAAAGAACCAACACAGTGACTTAACTCATGAAGTTGCCTTTTGTTGGTTTATATTTCATTTTTGTTTGTTTGAGAAAGGAAACAAACTACTGTGTACTTCAGCTGGTCTTGAACTCCCTATGGAGTCCAGGCTGGCCTCTGCCCCCCAAGCCTACCACCACATGCAGACATCTTTGCTTTTGCAGTATTTTTACTCCATTAGTGAAGTTCATGTCTCTATTAAGTATAGTCATAAATTGTCTTCCTCATTTCCCTTCCTATAAATGTTGGCATGCGCCAGAACTTCATCTTTGGGTTTATCTGTATTTCTTCCTGTACTTACCTCTAGAATAATTTCATCTAACACCAGGATCTTAGCTACTGTCCTGGACTTCAGATATTTATCTCCAGTTCAATGTGCTGTATTTTCTCTACTTTTCCTCCTTTTTTTAACTGTACTCTCATTCTGGTTTTGCCCCTCTGAGAGTTTGTATATATACACTCGTTTTCTGTTGTTTTAATCATTTCCATAAAACAGTATTCATGATGAACATTTTCTCCAAAATAATTATCAGTCCTTGGAATACTGTAAGTTCTTACTGTTCCTTGTTATTTTTATAATATATTCTAATTTTGTTATAATTTTAATACTGTAAGGTAATACTGTTCTACTTGCTGTTTTAGGTGCTCTTCTTTTCTTCTTGTCACCTTGTCAGATTTCTGTTGAGAATCTTTTTTTTTTTTTTTAAATCCTGAAGTTTGTCTGTTAGTCTTGGCTTTCATTAAAGACTTTCATTGGGAAAACTCTGAGGTTTTATTTATGTGACCATACCTTGGATTTTATTTATATAAAAGGTTTTTCTGGGGAATTCTTCGTTGGCAGTTACTTTCTCCCAACATGTTACTTTCATGTCCTCTGGCGTTGACATTTTTCCCCAATTTTTAACTGTTGCTATTTTGAAACTTACTTATCTTTTTTCCTCTGTTGCCCTTTCTTACCAGAGATCATCTTTGTTTTGTGTTTCTCATCTTCACCTTTACTACATACAAATGTCTGTGAATCTATTTATCTTTCTAGGAATTTTTTTCTAATTTCCTTCCCTTCGATCCTTTCTGTCTCCATTTACAAAAACCTTATTTTTATTTTCCTTTTATTCCTTTTTTTTTTTTTAATCATTAGCCCTTTGCCTTCCTTCTTCCTCCTCTCTCATTTCCCTTTCCATTTGAACATTTTTTTGTACCTCCCAATATCTGTCTTCCATTTTGGTCCTTAGTTTATCCATTGGGTTTCTCAAAGAAAAGAAGCAATGCAATATTTTAACACATGTCCGACTTATTTTACTTAAAATTATGTTCTTAAAGTACATCCATCTACCTAAGAATGTCTCAAATATATTCTTTTTGGCAGAGTACTACTCCATTGTGTATAAACATTTCTTATGGGAATTTATTAGGCCATTTGAATTGGAGATTGGTCTTTTTTCAGGTATAGCAAATCAGTGTTTCTCTCTCTCTCTCTCTCTCTCTCTCTCTCTCTCTCTCTCTCTCTCTCTCTCTCTCT
>PVKA01007397.1:12805-48976 GCA_004027165.1 Ctenomys sociabilis | reverse complement strand
TCATCTCTAAGGATCTGATTAAATATTTGTTAGGTTTTCTTATCTGTAGTCTTTAAACACTGTAAATACAGTTTTATAACTTTGTATCATAGTTCTAATATATACATTTTTATAGGTTTTGTTTTTATTTCCAGTAATTTTGCTCTTACATTTTTTTTATCATCATCATCATTTGATCTTTCTTTAGAAAATCTTTTTTTCTGCTCTGGTCAAGGGAGGGAAACTCTGTTCAGGCCCCAAGGCTGACTTAGGCAGGTGCTGCCCTTCTGGACAAGGGCTGGCTGAGTTCACTTCTTCTTGGTGTGCAGGTTGTTGGTGTAGCCGCACTTCTTCTTGCGGCACTTGGCAGCATGGGGTGCAGGCAGACATAGCACTTGTAGCGGGTCATCTTGACACAGTTGTACTTTGGCAAGCTGGCCCAGGGATTGGTCTCTTTTTGGATGATGTAGCCAGAGAGAGTCCAAGTGTCCTCCAGTTGTTTGCCAGCAAATATTAGACACTGCTGGTCTGGTGGAATGCCCTCCTTGTCTTAGATTTTGGCTTTGACATTCTCGATGGTGCCACTGGGCTCGACCTTGAGGGTGATGGTCTTGCCTGTAGGGTCTTCACAGAGATCTGCATCTCTGCGTCTGCTGCTCAGCTGCCTTGTTCTCTTTAGAAAATCTTGAGCCCTTGGGTGAACATACTTTCTCCCAGATACTTGGTGGAAGAAAACGACCTGGCATACAAATGGCATAAAGGAAATATTACAACTCCAAACTTGCTAGATGTGCAGTACGCTGAGTACATGTTCTCTAGGTTCAAAGAATGAATTCTAAGGAAAAATGGAGGGAGAGAATAGGAAATATTTATTGAAGGAATGACAGCTTCTAAGAGAGATAGGAAGAACCCTAAAAGTGGGATGCCCATGAGCCCACATCTCAGGGGATGCTTTAGGGTACAAAATCGTCCAGTGGGCATGAGATGTGACAAAACTATGATTGAACCAATAAAATAAGCTTACAAATATACTTGCTTAGATAACATTGATCCAATGGGGAGGAAGCAAATCATGTAGCAACTGTGCCTGGGGAGAACAAGGACCTTTCCTACAAAAGACGGGTCCGAGTTCTGGTCTTATCCAGGTGGTTGATGCTTGCTTTTTTTTTTTGTATTTTAGGGAAGGGTCTACAGGGTGTTCAGTCTCACTACTAGATTGGACTTGTAGTGATCTGCCTGTTGACAGGCAAGAGCTGGGATTACAGATGCAGGTCACCACATGTTGGCTCAATTACTGGCTCAGTGTGCCCCAGGGCACAACAGGCCCAGAGATTGAACCCCTAGCCCCTGTGCCTGCTTGCAGACGCTTTGCTGAGCTATTTGGCTTGCTCTGATGCTCATTTAGAATATCAGTCGTTATTGCTTATCCCTCAGGTAAGTATGTAGGTGTCTTTGTCTTGAGGTCCCTCCTTCAAGGAGTGCACTTCCACCCACAGTTGTAAGGGTATCTTCACCTGGCACTGACTGCCTATATTTCTGCATGACCTAACTGTTCATAATAACATTGCAGCGTTGCAGCATAGTACCACTTGAAACTGAATTCAGGCTTGGGGACAACAATTGTCCAAGTTATATAAATTTGGATTGTAAGTTTTGATGAGCACCAGTTCATTATTACAACTTCTCAGGAATTTCTTTTTGTCACTGTGAAATACTCCTCAGTACTTTGTAGTTCCATGAAGATGGGAAGGAGAGATATGATAAATTGTCTTCCTACTTACCTTAAATTGAGAACGCAGTCCTTAATAACATCCAGTTCTGTTTATTCTATTAGACTTTGCATTTTGTGTGGACTCTTTATTTTCCCTGAAATACCAGGTTCTGAATTTACCAGGTTGCAGCTCAAATGATCCTACTTATATTTGAGGTTTTTTGCCTTCATTTTTTGTTTATTTTGAGACAGGTTGTCTCTCTGTAGTTCAGGCTGGCCTCTAACGATCTTCCTGCCTCAGTCTTACAGAATGCTGTGTGCCGCCACACCCAGCTGGTAACTAGGTGTTATGCCTAAATCTATTCAGTTAGTAACAAGGGAAATTTAGAATCAAAAGGTCTATCTGACTCTAATGCTTTCACTCTTGGTTATTATCCCATACAGCCTGTAGATGTATAGCCATTGCTTTATAGGCTTTTTATAGCTATTTTGGTTCCCCTCTGGCTATTCCAGTTAGTACATACATACAGTTTAATCTAGACCTGCTTAAGGAAAGCTAAAGTTCAAATGGTTCTTTTTTAAAATTTTCTTTGTTCAGATAAGTAAAATTTAATCAAAGATTCTGTAATATACTTCTTTGGTATATAATTGACAGTCTATACCAGTTCAGTTTGTAGTATATTTGATCTGCCTGCCAGACATCTTTATCGAATTACTAGTCTGAGGGGGCAGATTTTGTTATTTTTTTGTGTTTGTTTGTTTTGAGACAGGGTCTTGCTATGTGGTTCAGGCTGTCCTTGAACCCATGGTGATCTTCCTGCCTCAGCGTTTCAAATACTGAGATTGCAGTCCTGACTACTAGGATTTTTTTTTATCAGTAAAACAGTTGTCTTACAGCATCTCACAAAATGTAATTGTGCTAACATTTTATGATTCTAAGAGCTGCTAGTTAAGTTATAAAGCCCAGTTTTTTAAATAGCATATTAATTTTTATGTAATTTACATGTACACATAAGAATTTTAGTGTAACATTTATTACCCACTTAAAAGTGACTTCCTCCAGAACTCTTACTAGGAGCAAAGTGATTTAATCTAACTGGGTCAAGGGTTACTCTAATTTAATGTTAAAGGGAATGTAAGTTTGTAGACATGGCTTGCAGCCAATCGTAGGGCATGAATGTGGGATTAAAGCATTTGAATCATATTTTGTAGACAGTGGAGCAATATTAGTAAATCTATCTTGGAAACAGCTGAAATAGTGTATGTGGCTGAAGGGAAGAAAAGTAACAATTATTCTTTTTTTTTTCTTTGTTTCTTTTTTCAATGTATTTGGTACAGGGTCTCAATATGCAGCTTGAACTCACAGTGATCCTCCTGTTTTCAGCCTCCCCAAAGCTGGAATTACAGGCATACACTAGCATGCCCTGTAGCCAGCTCAGCAAGCCTGGGGGTGGGGCTGTCCCACAGGTGGTGCTGGGATTAAACCCAGGTCCCTGTGCTTGCCTAAACAGGTGTTTAGTTCACTGGGTTGTCTCACTGCCCCTCCTCCCCACCCTTTTTTTGTACAAGGGATTGAATTTAGGACCTTACACTTGCCAGGCAAATGCTTGTGCCACTAAGCTATATCCCCGGCCTCATTTATTCCAATAGTATGAGTAAGAAAAAAATAAATCCTTGAAATAGGTGGCTAGTAGAAGTAAAGACCAGAACAGAAATGGACCAAATCTTGAATCTTCAAGATTCAGAAAGTCAGTTGTCTGGGAATAAAACAAATGGGTATAAAAGTGACTCCAAAGTGACTGAAAAGTCAGGTACCATAAATAAAAAAGCAGCACAGTTAGGAGATGATGATTTGAGGCAAACATAAGATCAATTAGGAACATTCTTAGTTCCAGATGGGATCTATAGCAGGGAAAAAATCAGAAGAAAATGATAATGTGGAATTTAAGAGATCATAAATGGAGATGGAGAAGCCTTGGCATACATTTGGTAGCTAAAACAAGGGAAACTAAAGAAAAACAGGGAGGAGTGTCTTAGTTACTTTTCTCTCCTTCCTGAGATAAAATATCTAGCATCTAAAGTTAAAAGAGGAAAGGTTTATTTAGCTCTCAGTTTGTGGAGGTTTTAGTCTATAATCAACCAGCCCTAAGATAGAGTAGCATAGCAGAAGGGCAACAATTCATGGCTGTGGAAGACATGAAAGCCACAGTACAAAAAGGGGAGAAAGCCTCTTCCTGTCCCTTATATTGTAGCTAGTCTACCAGGATTAGGGTGGTGCCAATCCAGTCAATCATCCACCCTCAGTCCCACCTCAGTCCCTTAATCTCATAATTACACTACAGATCAGTCACATTCTAGATGCATCCACCTCCAAAAAACTGTGTATGACTACATAGGGCTTTGGGGGGACATCTACGCAAACCCTAACAAGGAGACTGATGGAGGAAAAAGAAAAATATATTCCCAAAGTAAGGAAAATCAAAGAGCACAGTGTCTTCAAATTGCAAATCAGAGAGGGGATTATTGCAGAGAGAGAAATTAAATGTAGCAAAAGTCATCATTTTTAAAATATATGTTGTAAGAACACAGATCCTTGTGCTTAACCTATATTGATGGCTTATAGGTACTGTTTTCTTTCCTTTAGATTTTTATTTTCCTCTTTCTTCACTATCTGACTGTTCTACTGCAGATCATTTCTAGTAATATAAATTAACTACATTCCTTTATAGCACTTGGAAATCACAGAAAATATATACATATATAATGAATATTAATAAGAGTAAATGTAGATCAATCCTTGAGAAATCTCCTTTGGGAAATTTCCTTTTGGAAATTGACTGAGTCCTGCCTTTCTATTGTAAAATTAAATATTGTGAACACCAACAAAAAATGTAATCATTGCCTTGATTAATAAATGAGAAATCTAGTTTGTAACTCAACATAGCCTTGGCTCCCATATAAGGGAAAAATGGTGTTTCTGGGTCCTGGGTGGGACACTTGATGCCTCATCTGGAAGTACTACAATCCCCATCAAGGGAGAATGTTCCAGACCATTAGAGTCCCAGGGCCTAACAGAAGGTAAAAGAAAATTGTTCTGCAGGCTGATCCAAAAAGGACTTCTTTATTTATTTTTATTTATTTATTTATTTATTTATTTATTTATTTTGCCTATAGGATCTCACTACATAGATCCAACTCATAGTGGCCCTCCTGTTTTCTTCTTCCCAAGCCCTGGGATTACAGACGCATGCCACCATGCCCAATCTCAGTTGCCACTATGCCAGGGATTGTCTGCTTAAGCAGGTGCTTTAGTCCACTGAGCTATCCAGCTGGCCCTCCACATAGGACTTCTGGGAGTCTCAAGGAAAAATAAAGAGTCCTTAGTAATAATAAAAGAAGCATAAACTTTGAAGAAGTCAGGAGATAGCACAAAAAAGAAAATTCCAAGAAAAGTAGAGAAGAAAGCCAATCTGAAAGATCATAAAACTATTTTTATGACTGTAAATAAAAACAGGAATAGACCATAATAAAAGAACATGACCAAATGAGAAAAAAGATAGAACTCTAGAAATACAAAGTTCATTGAGAATGGCTTTTTTTAAAAAAAGTAATTAATTTAAACTACTGAAATATAATTAATCAGTTAGATTATCAGCTAAAATCACTCAGAATGTAGAAATAAGAGATAAGATGAAAAAATATAATAGCTAGGAGACATTGAAGAAAAGGAACACAGAATGTTTACCAAGTTTCCAGTGTGAACAAAAGTACATGCAGTATTAAAATACTGGCTGTGGGGGCCGGGGAGATGACTCAGTAGAATAAGCGCTTGCCTGGCAAGCGCAAAGCCCTGAGTTCAATCCCTGGTTCCTAAAAAAAAAAAAAAAAATACTGGCTGAGACTTCCCAGAATTGGTAAGAGAGCTAAGTCCTCATAGTTTAGAACTACAGTGTCCTGAACAGTATAAATAAAAAAATAAATAAAAGCAATCTAGATAGATCAAGAAGAAACTATTAAACATTAAAGCAAATAGAAAACCCTAAAATCAACAATAGTACAAGGGCTGGAGAGATAGCTCAGCAGACTAAGTGCCTACTTAGGCAAGTACAGGGACTGGGGTTCAATACCCGGCACCACCTGCCGCTCCAGCCACACCCCAGGTGTGCTAAGCCACCACCATGACCAAGACTGGACGTGGCAGAGCAGGCTTGTAGTCCCAGTGCTGGGGAGGCTGAAGACAAGAGGCCACTATGAGTCCTGCTGCATAGGGAGAGCCTGTACCGAGAACATAAAGAAAAGATTTTCTAGGATTTATTGTTGCTCATTTTTTGAAGGATTTTTTTAACAATATAGGCAAAAGTTGGTTCTTAAATGTTTATTTTTAATTAGCACATTCTAATTTTTCATATTTGTGGGGTACAGTGTGATATCCAAATGTGACATGAATACATTGTTAATGACCAAATCAGTGTAGTTGCATATCCATCTCTGCAAATATCATTTCTTTGTGGTGACAACATTCAAACTCTACTATTTGTTATGGCACATGCCACCCCTTGGTGTGGTACACACTTATAGTCCCAGCTGTTCAGCAGGCTGAAATAGTAGGATTCTCAAGGTAAGAAGTTCTAAGAACAATGTAGGCAACATAGTAGACTTTATTTTTTTAAAAAACTTCTAGCTATTGGAAATACACAGTGCATTTTTGTTACTTATTACCCTACTGAGGAATAGCATGGCAGAATTTACTCTTGTTTTCCAGCTGTAAATTTCACCTGTGGGCCAACTTCTGCCCATCCCTTCCTACCCTCTGTTTCCCTAGTCTCTGGAAACCATTGTTTTATTCTCTTCTTTTATAAGATTAGCTTTCTTAGATTCCACACAGAAGTGAAGCAGTTCAGTATTTGTCTTTTTGTGGCTGGCTATTTCATTACATTATAATATCTTCCAGGTTAATCCACATTGTCACAGTGATATTGTTACATTTTACACACAATAGTTTTAAGAGCTTTGAATTTTAGTTTGGGCTTTGTATTGACTTTCTAGGAGGCTATAAGAAAATCATTACATCTCCTAACTTTAGAAGTCACAATAGTGTTGTTTCAAAAGAGCAAGACAGGACATAACTTTTGAGAGCTTTCAAAAGATGTAGCTTTTTAAAAATTAGAGAGATAATGAAAAAGACTGAAAGTTGTAATTGGGATCTTCGCATGGAGTGTATAGTATTATTTCATATGCAAAGACAAGGATTTAAATCAATTTTATATTTCTTTGTGATTCAAAATAATCTTATTGCCAAAAATACTGTTTGTATATCATAAACAAATTTAGCAAATCACCACATTGTCTTTATCTGTATAATGAAAGTTATATGGCATACACTAAATAGGTCAGGGTTACAACAAAAAAAAAAGCATCCTAAAGTAAAAGTACAATCAGTTGATTTTCAGCAGTAGTGTCAAGGCATTTCAAAGGGGTAAAAATCAGTCTTTTCAATGAACAGTAGTGGAGTATGTGGATATCTGTATAACAAAAAATAAACCTTGACCCCCCTCCCCATCTTCCTTGTTCTTGAGATAGAGATTTCCTGGACAGGACTCTCAGATTGCTATTAAAAACAATAAGTTGGAATTAATGAAAATTAAAAGCTTCTCTTCAAAAAAAAAAAAACATTAAGAAAATGAAAGGGACCAGGGAGATAGATCAGTGGCGTAAACACCTGCCTGGCAAGTGCAGGGTCCTGAGTTCGATTCCTAGTACTGCAAAACAAAGAAAGAGAAAATGAAAAAGTATATATTGTCAATAACTCCAAAGGATCTATTTCATACTTTTTGTAGACTAAAATGATAACTTACCAAAGTTTAATGAATATTGGTAGAAAACATTGACTCCTGGGTCAGATATTAAAAATAGTTAGGTGCCCACAGCAGGAGCATTTGGTAGAATATCAGCATATTTGTGCCAGTTTCCCAAGTCTTAGTGTGGTGGCACAAGTCTGTAATAAAAGCATTCTCGGAGGGGGAGGTAAAAGCATCACAAGTTTAAGCCCAGCCTGAGCAATTTGGGGACTTAGCAAGACCTTGTCTCCAAGTACAAAATAAAAGAGCTGGATACATAGCTCAGTGCAGAGACCCTGGATTCCCTACTGCTACACATATACACACAAAAGATGCATTGTTAATTGGACATATTCCATAAACTTGGTTGGTAGGACAGGATTTATGGCAATTCAGTCATCAGTAACATCTCCTGACCTGAGAGTTGAAGCTGACTTGAATGCCATGCAGAGCCCTTCAAAGAGGAACAAAATTTCATCCCACCATTTTAGGACCAAATTTCATGCCACTTTGGAAATTGAGTAATTCGCATTTTAGTGATAACTTCCTCATGGTGCCTATAAATAAGTCAGTATAGAGGAATAGAGACAACACCCAGGTGGATACCTGGGTAACTATAGACAGTATCATTTTAGAGAGCTTCCCTTTGTCATCTAAAGACTATATCAACGTTTGCTATTGGTTTCTTAAATGTTTAAAGGTCTCATGACTACTCCCCAAGCTACAAGTCAGTGGCTTCAGGAAGGAAGCAAGTTAATGCTTGTTTTAATACAATATAGTTCTAGGGGGCCAGCCAGATAGCTCAGTGGTCTAAAGCACCTACTTAGGCAGAGCGCAGCAGCTGGAGTTCAATCCCCAGGTTGCTGTGCTGGCCCCACCCCCGGAGTGCACTGAGACAGAGATTGAGACTGGGCTGGGCGTGGTGGCACTTGCCTCTAATCCCAGCTCTTGGGAGGCTGAAAACAGGAGAATCATTATGAGTCCAGTCTACAAAGTGACACCCTGTACACCATGTAGACTCTGTCCTAAATTCGTAAAAATGTATGTGTGTGTATATGTGTGTGTGTGTGTGTGTGTGTGTGTGTGTGTGTGTGTGTGTGTGCTTTTTATATATAGAGTGTTCTAGGGGTGTACATGTGCCTCTGGAGAGATAACTGATGGTTATCATATTATATATGAGACCTTAATTGGTTAAGGGAGGCACAAGTTGACTGCTTCCAGTAGCTTCCAACTTGGTCATATTTCTTATGGTTGCCACTTGTGTTTGAGTGATTGGATCTAGTCCTTGTTTTTTGAGGGACCACCTGAAAGAAAGGCAAACAACCCAGCAAGGCATATTTGTCAGTGCCACCAGCCAACTAGTGTTTATTCTTCTCACAGAGTGGTTGAACAAGGGCTATAAAAATAGGAATAGAGACAGCACCCAGAAGTATTGGTAAATTTTTGCGTGATAAGTATAGAATCTAGGACCATCTCCTGTTGTTTTGAATAGTGTAGACAGAAACTGAAAGGGGAATGATGATCAAATTGTGTTGCAGACCAAGCAATTTGAAGTACAGTACTTAGAACTGTTTCAGACAGTTTCACCAGGGCATTTTCCTGTATGAGGGAGACTCTACAGACTTGTCTAAAACACAGAGAGTATTAATGAGTCTCCCTTCCCTATCTCCTAGGATAAATTATTCCGTTTCCAATTATTGAGATTTTTGTTCTTCCTCCTCTGCCACAAAATTGATCTTTCCCATTCTAGCATCTATATTTTTACCTTGTTTTCCTAATTATTTTTGACTTTATACACAGATCTTATTTCTGGAAGCCAGTTACAAGAAGACAAGGTGGTTTATACAAATTGTGAAGTCCCATGCATATTTATGCTGACAAGACGTATACTCAGCCATATGATCACCATCTAGGACCTTACCATTTAACAACAGAATCTGTGGTTCATGCTGCAGTGTCCACTTTTGACTGAACTACTACCTGGAAGGTATACCAGCCAGACCAGGATTCTCATAAGGAGATGCAGCAGGATTAGTCAGGGCTGAATCCTGAGTTTTCTAAATAGGCACTGTATCTGTCTATGATCCTTTACTCTTTTGTCACCCTTAAAATAGCAGAAAAGATTTTTTTCTGAGGACAATTTTATTTCATAATCAAACTGTCTTAATAAGGTGAAGGAGGTAGAGCAGAAACCTTTTGACTCAATTTTTGAGGATGCCTGTTATGTTTTACCTCTAAAATGTCCCCAGAGGTCTTATGTATTCATAGGTGGGGCTTTTAGAATGTTATTGGATCACAAGGGCTCTAATTACTTTTGTGGATTAATTTCTTGATGAGACCATAATTTGATGGAATTATGATCAAAATATAAGAGGTGGGTACTAAGTTTAATCAAATAGATCATGGGGCATGAACTTGAGATTGTATCTTATCTCTTATTCTGGTTCTTCCCACTTTCTGCTTCCAGTTACAGAGAGCTAAGAGTTGTGCTCCACCACAGCCTTCTAGCATGATGTTCTGCCTGGTCTCAGGCTCAGAGCACTAAAACCAGCCAACCAGTGACTGAAGCCAAAGAAAATCTTTCCTTCTTTAAGTTATTTTCCCTCAGTATTTAGTTACAGTGACAAAAATATGACTAAGGGCCAGGGAGATGGCTCAGTGGAATAAGTGCTTTCCTGGCATATGCAAGGGTCTGAGTTCAATCCCTCATTCCACAAAAAAAAAAAAAAAAAAAAAAACTGAAATAAAATATGACTAACACAGTGACATACAAATGCAACAATCCCAGATACCTATAGATGGTAGGTATTCTCTTGCAAACTCTGACTCTAACACTATTACTAAAACTATTATTTTGTTGGTAAAATAATACCAACAACTTCTTTTTCTTTTTTAAGAGTAGAAAGAATTTATTGAGAAGGAAAGCTTTTGTTTGAGCAAATCCACAAGGTGAGGCAGGCTTAAAGTGGGACCGAACTGTAGTCAGTAAGATTACAAGTACAGTCACTTAAGTAATACTAATCCATTTGCAAGTCATAGGACAGGAGTGAGGTGGGGCAAAACTATGGTCAATGAATAAGTACACAACAAATATAGTTGCTACAATAATATTGATTAAATGGGATCAAGTGGGGAAGCAAGTTGTAACAATCACACGTGAGATAGACAAGGACTCTCCTGGAAGAGGTAGCTTAAGGAAGTTTGGTCTACTTCTCCAGAATTATTGATGCCTATTTAGAATATCAACCACTGCTGTTCATCTGTAGGGGAAGTATATGGGTGAATAGTTCTTTCTCTTGAAGCCTAGATTTCACTGAATGCTCCTCCAGCTGCAGTTGTCTTCTGCATTTACTTTTCCAGAGTCCAGCCTTATCTCACTGCCTACAGTATTAGAAGGCTACCTAACTTAGCCTTCTATAACATTCCCCCCTTCTGAAGAAGTTCCCCTAACTGCCAGGAGAGGGCAAGGGTCATAGACCAATCTGGCTACTTCCAAGTAAATAGGGCTGTAGTTGTAATCAGCAGTCAGAGATGCTCCACCCAGAGTCTACCTAAAGGCCCTGGATAGTCACCAGGTTCCTGTCCTGGGTAAATGTACAGGTGTAAGTCTGAAGGAGATAAGCCACAGAAACAATTAAATCTGCACACAACTTCTTTGGAAAAAATTTTACGTAGTTTTTTATAAGGTTAGATATTTAGTTTTCCCTATGACCTTAGACATTTATGCAAGAGAAATTCAAACATAGCTGCTTAGGGAGTTTATACAAATTGCCATAGCAGCTGTATTCCTAATATGTAGCTGGCAGAAAACCAAATATCAATCAGAGAATGGATACACAAATTGTGATACAGATCTCTTTTTTTTTCTAGTATGTGTTGTGACTATTTGTTCCCAATTTGTGTTTTTTCTATTTTTACATAGTTTCCTTTAAGTACCAAAAGATTAATTTTGGAAATTCCAGATATTTGTGGTTTTACTATTTACTATTTACTCTCTGACACTAAGAGAAAATTGCTAAAGGCTCTGTAGTGAAGGAGTCCTGGGCAAAACTAGGAGCTTTGGTTGTGTTTCTGGAAGAATTCTGGAGGAAGGGGTCCTATTTGGGGTGAGCTGTTTTACAAGTGATGGGGTTTCTGTACAACTTGTAAATGAGTAATGTATTTTCTCTAGAACCAAAAGAGCCTAAAAGAATTTGTAGGTGCTAAGAAAGTGAATAGATATTTTGTGTTAGTGTCATGAATGCAGTGGCCTCAGTAAAAGTTTAAGTGACAGAGTTCTGCACCATGTGTGAGACGGTGGCCCATCCCCGTTTTGTAAACTCCTTTATATAGTATATGTGTGTCCTGAGTGTGTCAAATGACTCCACAGAGGAAGACCTCATCAATATGATGTCTTACTCATGCTCCTAAGGAAAAGGAGTTACAGGTAAGCTCTTGCCTTCAAAAGATTGGTGTTGTGGCAAGGCTGTTTAGATACCGTGATACCTGGATAATTGAGTTCCTTTAGACTGAAGTCAAACTGCAGTCAGATACTGTTGAAATAGGCCCTGGACATTGCATATTCACCAAATCTATGAGAGCAGAGTATTATTCAGCTGCTAATCAGATGAAGTTAGTAATTTCAGTAATATTGAGTATAAATCCTTAATGAAGTCCACAGTATTAATCTACCACATTCTTCCCAAATTGGGCTGTTAAATAATCACATCTCATCTACACAGTTCTTATAATGGCTTTCAGTCATAAGGTCCTGGTTTTATATGCCCCAGTGGGGCATATTTACCATTTTAATTGGGGAGCTGTGAATCCATAGTTTCTGTTTTATCATGTCAGTTTGTGAGTGCCAAAGACTTAATTTTAGTTCCTTACTCACTAACAGAGTTCATGACCATTTTATAATCTTTAGGACAGTAGGTGCTACAATCTTGGGGAATTTAGGTAAGACAGTAGATTCTGTGGTTAAGATAAGACCTATATACTCTCTGTGTTATGTTCAGTAACCCTCCCCCTTAAGGTTGTAAAGTTTAAATATAGTGGGATTTCTATACTGATTAAGGGGAATAGGGCTTGCCACTTGATATATTTCAGCAAATGTACAGTTAATTCAGAATTGGTGTTATAGAAGCACCAGTGCCAACCCCTAACCTTTTCATCTATTTGTTGCATACATTTTTTTTTTTTTTTTGTCTTTTTGAGACAGGGTCTCACTGTGTAGTTCAGGCTGGCCTTAAGCTCACTTTGTAGCTCAGGCTGGTCTCGAACTCACAACAATCCTCCTGCCTCAGCCTCCCGAGTGCTGGGATTACAGGCATGCGCCACCATGCCCGGCTTTTTTTTTTTTTTTTGTGAAACCAGAGATTGAACTTGCACTTGCCAGGGTAGCACTTATTCCACTAAGCCATCTATCTCCCTGGCCCTTGCATACATTCTTGTAAATTTTATCAATTGGGTCACATTGTGGGTTTCTGCTTCAGCTTTGCTTTCTGCTTCCTCCATGTTAGAGTATAAATTTTGTCCCCTCAAATTCATATGTTGAAACTCTGACCCATAATGTGATTGTGTAACAGAAAATGTTCCTCCAGCCAGTATATTTCAGTTTCTTAGTTGCCTAGCTGCTGCCTCCTAGAAATGGCTGGTCTCTGTGATGCATAGCTGGTTACTATGATGCATATTGCAAGAATCAATCTCCAATTAATAAGCCATTCTGCTTCTGTACTTCCTGGTTGCTTACCCGTGAAAGTAAGCCCTAATCCATCAGAGATGGAGGCTTTAGTATTTTGAAAAAGATCCCAGTCAGTGCTTATTGATATAAACTAAATCTGTCTCCAAATCCTGGAGATGTCATTTCCTTGTTTCTATTTGCTGTTGTAATTTCTAATGTTTATTTTTATCCTCTTTAAAATTTTGTTAGGGCCAAACAATTCAGCAGACTAAAGCACCTGCTTAGGCAGAGTGCAGTGGCCGGGGTTGGATTCCCGGCTTGCTGCCCTGGCCCACCCTGGGGCATGCTGAGAGCGATTGAGACTGGGCCTGGTGTCACACATCTGTTATCCCAGCACTGGGGAGGTTGAAAACAGAATTACTATGAGTCTGATCCATATAGTGAGACCCTGTATACCCTGTAGATCCTGTCCTAAATTCATTAAAAAAAAATTTTTTTTTGAGTGCTGTGTGTCTGTGTGTACATACATGTGTACACACATGAGCTGGGCATTGAATCTGGGGCCTTCACACTGTGGTCTTTGTTCACACCCCCGTTTATTTTTTATTTTGAAATAGGGTCTCTCTAAGTCTCTGAAGTTGCCCAGTGTGAGCTGGAACTTGTAGTCCTCCAGCCTTAGCTTCCCAGAGTGCCTTATGATCACAGGCTTGCGTCACAACAATCAATTCTAAAACTGAAGGAATTTACATTGATTTTTTAATTGTATTGTTGTTACCATACCTTTTCTTTACATAGGTGTTTGTCAAGTGCACTTAACTATTCAATTTTTAATTTGAGGATACAAATTATATAACTGGAAGCTAAGTGCAGAAAATGTATACAGAACATAGTTAAAAGGTAGCAGATAGTTAGATTAATATACCAGCTATATTGCTAGCTGAAGATCTGATATCTTACCTGGCTGATGCTACATGGAGATATTATTTTCTTGAGAAACATTTTGAGAATTTAAAAATAGTGGAATCTAAAAATTTAACTTCTATAATTATATAAATATTTATTAATAGGTAATTTCAAGCCGGGCGTGGTGGCGCAGGCCTGTAATCCCAGCACTAGGGAGGCTTAGGCAGGAGGATTGTTGTGAGTTCGAGACCAGCCTGAGCTACAAAGTGAGCTTAAGGCCAGCCTGAACTGCACAGTGAGACCCTGTCTCAAAAAGACAAAAAAAAAAAATAGGTAATTTCAGTAGAAGAAATTCTGTATCAGGCCAGGGAGACAGCTCAGTAGATTAAGCTCCTGCCTGGCAAGCGCAGGGTCCTGAGTTCAATCTCCAGTACTGCAAAAAAAAAAAAGAATTTCTGTATCAATAAATTATGAAAACAATACATAATTAACTGAATTTTTCTTTTAACTTGACCATACGTTTAAAGTGTCAAATAAACTGCATAATACTTTGCATTAATAAATGAATATTTTATGGTATAAAGCTATGAAGGGAAATGTGCATAATATAGTTTATGTAAAAATATATTATCATATACAGCCTCTAGCCCCTTTAACCCCAAAATTATTTAAAATTGTCAAAGACATCATGTCTTTGAACATAGCACAGTTTGTGACAAAAATTCATCCCAAAAATTTGTAAATAGCATTTAAGTTTATCAGTTCTTACTGTAATAGATATATTTTTGGATCATTACATCAAATACTGAATAATTTGAAACCTTACTTTTTATTTTGCATTCGGTATGGAGATTTATTCCCCAAGCAGGGCTTTTCTGATGTAAAATTGGAATGCTTGTGTAGTCACAACAGCTGTCCCCACACCATGTGGTAGCTTCCATTACTTTACTGTAGAAATGAATTTTTGGCCCAGTGTTTGAGTAATATTGGACACACATGGTTTTAAGTAGCAAAGTAGTATGCTTATGCATTCATTTGACTTTCACAGCTACAGTTGGCTCCAGATTAGAACAGGGAGAACACATTCACACCATGGCCACCCTCATGGCTGTTGTAGTAGCTGGATCACAGTAGGCTCTGTTGCTTCTAAAGATACAGCTAACTATAGCTGAGGAATTACACATTCACCAAAGTGCTTACAGCTGTAGGAGAGAGAATAATGAATTGCTAAGAGGCTTCTTTTTGATTTCAGATTGCGGTCTAGTTATGATCCATCTTTTCAGGATACTAACAAAAATCTTGGTCATGAAATAACTGAAACTAAGAGTAAAGTTTGTTATAGCAGTTGGTGATTTTTCAGGGTATTCATCCAAATATTTTGTTTAAAATTTATCCTTCTGGTAAAAATGCATTACTGTACATTTATATAGCTGCGTGTATTTACTGTAAATACACGCAGCTATATAAAAGCCAATCTATTAAAAATATAAATTTTTTAATGTTTTTATGTGAAACAGTGGTTTACATTTTTCTAAAAGTGGTTTTTAATTAGATGATTTGATTTAGCATGAAACTGCTGATACATGCTTTGAATAGTGTATCAATGCATATTGTTATGCAGTTGCAATTTAATACTTGCGGTATGAGTTTGTACTGTACATTTATATTTAAATTCTACTTAAAACTTAGCTCTTACATTTGTGAAACCAATTTATATCTTATTAAAGCTTTACTTTTTAGCAATAAAAATATTACCTTGAAAATCCAATTATGTTCTTCTAAAGAGTTATCTAAATAATACTTTTAAGTAAGGCAAAAAGAAAATTTTATAAACCCTATGTAAATTTATAAATCATCTAATATGGAGAATTAGATTTCTGATATTCATTAAATATCAAAGAAATTCCAACGAGGCCCAATGTGGGCTACCTTTTTATATAAGTGAATTTATGCATGTATTGTAGGCATTGCACTGATGAATATGTTTGAGGCTTTCAGCTCCTAGTGGATACAAAATAGAATGATTGATAAAATCCTCCCTACTATTGGCTATTATTTACTGACTCTTAAGTGGCAGGTTGTATTTATGCCAATTTATCTGCTTCAGGGAACATTCTTGATAGCAGAACAAAGTGAATAAAAGTAGTTTGCTTTGCAAATGAATGCAAATGGAAGAGCCTTTCGGAAAGGCCTTTAACAGGGGCAGTGCACTTTGATTATGAGTGAAGCTGCCATTTGGACATGGTGAAAAGAGCACGCTTGAACCATTGATTGGGGGAGACAGTAAAAAGTCAGGAAGGGCCCCGTTAAGCTTGCAGTGAGGCAGGCGGATGTCAGTGTGGTTAGAGCACAGTGGGAGAATGACAGGCAGGATTAGTGTCAGGGAGAAGCTTTGGGGTAGCTGTGGAGATAGTCCCTGGGGTCACTCACCTCTGACTGTTGTTCTGTGCTGATGGTTCTGTAATGCAAACTACCTGATGTATGCCTGTTCATTATCGGAAATGGTCATTAGAAAAGGTATTTGTTTCAAAGATTTCCTTCCACATATGTATTTCCTTCCCTTCCTTTTCTCTTTTCTCTTTGTTTTCTCTTTCTTTCTTTCTTTCTTTCTTTCTTTCTTTCTTTCTTTCTTTCTTTCTTTCTTTCTTTCTTTCTTTCTTTCTTTCTAATTAAACGAAAATAAAGTAACTTTCCTCAGTCTCTGACTATAAGTGGCTACTGCCTCTGACGATGTTTAGTACTGCTTAGTACTAAGATATAAAGTAAAATAATCATCAGATCAGTGTTGTTCCTCAATAGTTTTGTTTTTCTTTCCTTACTTTGAGATTTGGCCACTGTAGTTCTGAGTAAAGCTTAGAGATGCAGTTGCTGTTAGAATTTCTGTGTGGCTTTGTCATCTTTAAAGTGTTTTATTCTGTTTAATAATTTGGTCAGCAATGGAAGTTGTTTACCTTCTTAAAATGAAATGTTTGTTGCTTTGCATGGATGGCTTAAATCTTGGTCACAAATGTTTCTAATTTTATTTGTTCCCAAGTTTTATAAAACACTGGCACTTAATAACAAGTCAGATGTCTCACTTTATTTTAAAATTTGTCTATTGTTACATAGAATGAACAAAAAAATCTCTGCCTCAGTTCTGATTATAAATCAATTTATTTGCTTGTTCACATTTTCATTTATGCTTCTGAGATCTTTTTGCTATTTTTAAGCTTCATAACTTGTAATATTCATATTTTGAGGCATTTGTGAGCAGCATTGCATTTTGTATCAGGAATGAACTTCACAGGCTTCAAAAGTGGTTTTGCAATATTTCTGTTTTCTTGTTTAGTATAGATAGGGAAATCTTAAAAGGGCTGCTGAAATTTTACATTGTATTGTTAAATATGCAACTCAATTTCTACACTTTTAGATACATGTTAGTGCAGAAGACATATTGCCAATAATTGTTTCACAGGCTTCTTAAATGTTTTAGCAAGCATTCTCACAGTTATCTTTTTTATTTTCTTACTGTTTTACAGGCACCTGAATGGACAGAAGAGGATCTTAGCCAGTTGACAAGAAGTATGGTCAAGTTCCCAGGAGGGACCCCAGGTCGATGGGAAAAGATTGCCCATGAATTGGGTCGATCTGTGACAGATGTGAGTTCACTCAGATTTGCATTGTGTGGAGAGTGACAAACCAGAACAAGCCAACTATGTAGGAGGCAGATATAGATGGGTCCTACATTATCTTTGAAGAAAGGCTGCGATTCTTTGAGGACCTGGAAGTGAACCTTTAATGAAATAAGGAAGAAGCAGATGTGAGTGAGTTCCTGGTCCACAATTAACATCTGTGTGAGGATTTCTAGTGATTGGAGATTTAAGCTACTGAAACCTAATCACAGGAAAACAATGCCAGGTATTGTGTTTATAGTGACCTCTTAATTGTGGAAAAGCTAGTTCTCAAACTGATCAGAATTAGAGAAGTTGTATTTCAGCTGGATCTTCTTAACAGTGAAGTACAGATTGTGGTATAGTTAAACAGGTAGTTGGGTTAATTAAGTGAGCACATTTACAAATAGAATGTTTGTAATTCTCTTTCAAGGACCATTCATTTTTGACAAGTTGTGTTTATGTGTATACGTGTAAATGTACACACATCCATATGACCTTATTTATGTGCATGAATGACCATGTCTATCATTTATAAGACAGAGTTTTTCTAGAAAAGTTTTTCTTAACATTTGAGATGCTTTTTATTCAGGTATTGAGTGAAGAGAAGCTGACATGTAATTGAAATCAGGGGGGGAACCTTTTATCAATTATTAAATTGATATTTTCATAAAGGTCGTTAAATATTCTTTACTAAATTAATTTTAATACATCCTAAGGATTAAAAATAAGGTGGCTTACTGAAATCAAAGATTACCCTTTTAATTCTATTAGTATCCTGTGGTCTTTTTTTGATAATGAAGTTTTTGTAAAAAACCCTACAAAATGGTTATTGAACACAGCTGTCAAAAAATACCAAAGAAAGCCCTACAGAAATTTGTAATGAGTACTGTAAAACACTTTACATAGTAAACTTGAACTTTCTAGTTTGAAAACAAATTTTAGAAAACATTACTCTCCAAATTTTTTTCTTTTTTCATTCTTTTTTTCTCTGCCCCATTTTGAATAGACTCTGCTTTCAGAATTTTGAATTTTATTTATATAAACATTGTTATTATTATGTAGCTCTTTTTTAAAAAAATTGCTGAAAAACTATGTGAGATGTTTTGCGTTGTTTCCCCTTCAGAGTAAAGTACAATTATGGGGAAAATTGCTGTTAGTATCTCATTAACAATTTTTTTTTTGCTATTTTATGGAGCCTTTTAGTGACAGGGTAACCAGGTTATCTTTAATTCTACTAAGATGTTGTGGGATGAGCCCTGTTTTTTCATTTGAAGCTTCTTTATAAAAGATTAAGTTAATGATAACTTATCAGTAAACAATCTGAGTACATCACAAACATTCCATAGTTACTGGTATTTTATATAGCTACCAATAATGTGATGAAGAAAATTACTGCAATAATATCTAGAAAGTTATAAAACATTCATGTAAGAGGCCCCAGAACCTTTATTCAGTTGCTTAATGAAAATAAGAATAGGCCACCATTCTTTCTAGTACTGTTTTTATTTAACTTTTTTTTTTTTTTTTTTTTTTTTTTTTTTTTTTTTTTTTTTTTTTTTTTTTTTTTTTTTTTTTTTTTTTTTTTTTTTTTTTTTTTTTTTTGTGGCTGAATCAGGGATTGAACTCAGGCCCTTGTGCTTGCCAGGGAAGCACTTTTTCCACTGAGCCATCTCCCCAGCCCCTTTATTTAACTTTTTACATAATATTTCTTTGAGGCTGTATACTTAGTGCTGGTGGCAGATGGGAAATTGAGTAGAATAGTATCTTAAATTAACTTGTTGCCATTAAAATCTAACTAGAGTTTTCTCTGAATTTTTTGAGAGATGAAAAGTTTTTGAAATGCTAAGAATGTATATGCTATAACAGCCTCATTGATCTAGAATATCTATACTCAACTTATAAATGTGGTTTGAATAAAGTCGCCTTTTAAACTTTTATGAATTCATACTTAGTGTTTTCTTCCCTCTAAATCTCCCCAAGAGCAACTGGTCTTATGTCTACAATACATATTTTTTGCTATCATGAAAATGACAGTCATGACTTTTTTGAGTTTGTGTGTGTGTGCACCAAATATTAGTTCTGATTTCAAGAATCAAAAGTACCTTGGAAATAGTAGATCTACACTTTTGTAGTGCCAAAAACTGCCTTTGTAACTCCTCTCCTGTGTGAGGCTATGTATGGTGCTGCATATTCACCCTGAGCATCCTCTCTCTGTGGCTGTCCTCAGCATTTCATTTCAGTAACTAGGTACAACATTCTCTTGCACACAGAGTGATCTCTGTCTCTGAGAGAGAGCAGGTGTCCTGCACACTCAGCCACTGCACTTGAGCAACAGTACTGGCCTGGCAATCCATAGAGCAGCTGAAACGGGCTTGGCAAGTTCAGTGCCTTCAGAAGAATGTTAAGTGAAAGTTAATCACATTTTAAAAGATCACTTATGCTTCTTTTTGGCTTACAGTGTTAATTAGATTTGTTTTCAGTAACTATTTGAGTATGGAAAAAAAAAAGCCAGGTTCAGTGGGCTATCACTGTCTTCTCTTTACCTCTGCACCCTGACCTAATCACCTGACCATTTGCACCAGCGCAGCACAGCTGTTATTTGACCTTGCTTCCTTGCTAGATTTGTAGCTTCAGGCTTGCTTCTTTTTCTGTCCAGAAACAATTGACCTTTTGAGAGGGAGAGGTGAAAGTGTGGCGGTGGTGGGATCTGTTCAGTTCTTTATTTGGTTTGACAGATTATAGGGAAACTATTTTATTCCTCAATTAAGAAAAGAATTAAGTATATCAGTTGTTATAATTAGTTAGATTACTAAATTCTACTCTGGATAGTACAAGCAATGTTTTTAAACTTTAAAAAACATTGCTACAAAATGTATGTTAACTCAGATACATCTCAATTATAAGGCTTATTTTATTGTGGATTAAATAATTCTATTTTTATTAAATATTTTGTATGTTAATATATGCCTTTCAGCAAATAACTTTAGTAATCACAACAGACACTCAAATTATAAAAACAACAGAGGAAACAAAAACTGTCCGGCATGTAAAACCAACTTTAATGTGATTATTAACTGCAGGTTTTCTAAATTAAGGTCAGGGAACCTCAGATTTCTTGCTTGTGAAGTAATATTCTATTGCCCAAAAGGATGTAAACTGATTCTGCTTTTCCTCATCGCCACTAATCTCTTGCATTCTGGTTGTGATAACAGACTGATTGGGGATTTTCTGCTTGCTAAAAAAAGCCCAAGTAGGCAGCAAAACAAAAGACAGGTGGCTAGATTTAAGCAGACTTTTGTAATTAGCTTAGCGTTTTAGTGTGAGCTAAGAGGTGTATTGTTAGATAAGCAGCACACTAAACCAGTGAAAAGAAAAAAATCCCAGTTTGATTTTATACCTCTACAAACACCTATTTGGAAGATTTGCATACTGCTGTTTTACAGACCCGCAGTGGCTTGCTCAATTGAAAATAAGCTTTATAGCTTATTATTGAATTAAATATATAGTCATTATTTTGGCAGATGTGTTAGGATTACTTTTAGAGCCAGACTAACCCCACTCAAAGTTGTAATAGTGACAGGGATCATCATCCTTTGGGTTTTCTGCCTTAGTCCTCAGTGGCCCTTGACTACTTTTAATAAGCAGCTGTCTTGGCCTCAATCTGACCCCTTACTCCTCTCTTACCTTCACATCTCACAACCTTCTAAGTCATTTGGATTTTGGAAATGAGTGAGTGCTTTTCCCTATTCTCTTTGCTTGCTGGATGAGGCAATAGCTCATCTGATTGATACAGTTTTCAATGAAAATGTTCAGGTTCTTATCCCAGGATATGAATGATTGGTGTAGGCTTTATAAACAAACTTGATTGCCAGTTTGAAGGAAAAACAGTAGTATTTCGAGGTATTTAGTGTTTATCAGCTAAAACCACATAATTACTTAATCTTTCCATTGGCCTGGTTGGAGTTCTGCTATAAGTATATAATATAGTGATTAATGCAGATGTTTTTGTCCTCCATTTTAATAAGACCTATTGCTTACCTATTTATTTTAATTTTAGTCACTACTATGAAATAGGCATGTATTATGGTGAGAAAATTTTTACTTTGTTTTCATTTCTAGTTTATGACAGTTATTTTCAGGAATAGTGTGAAATTTTAACAGTTTCTTTAGCATTTCTTTAACATCTTCAAAGAAATATTTCCTTAAAATAATTTTCTCATATGACCTAATGAAAAGGAATATATTATCAAAAACCTTTCTTTGCATTTCCAGGATAAACTCTACTTGATCATATAAAATTATTCTTTTAGTAAACAAGTGGATTTAACTTATTAATTTATTTAAGGTTGCTGCTTTGTCTGGGGATATAGCCTAGTGACACAGCACCTGCCTGGCAAGCATGAGGTCATGAACTTGATTCTCCTTACCACACACACAAAAAAAGGTTGTTTTCATATAAATAAGTGAGAATATAGAATTTCTGGTTTTACTAATTGGACATCTTTAGATAGGGCTATCACAGCCTTCCAGAATGTGTTGATCTTTGCTTGCTAAAGTTAGTTCACTATGCCAGCCTTTGGCCATCTTGAAAATCAAGAGGGTATCAAATTCATAAAACAAAGAACAGGGTGCCATGAAGAAAAATCAAAACAAAAATTAGTATCAACAACAAAAGTGGCCAAGTGTGGTGACACACCCCAGTGGTACCAGCATTTGGGAGGCTGAGGAAGCCACAAGTTCAAGGCCAACCTGAACTACATAGTGAGTTCAAAAGCTAGCTCTATACAGGAGACTCTGTGTCAAAAAAAAAAAGTGGAATGGTTGAAATCTATCATTATGAAAATCTTTTTAAGAGCAGAATAAAAAGAAAATGGTACTTGAACATAGAAAAGATACAATGCAGGCAGTAAAGAGGTCCAAATCTGGCTAGGGGATGCAGAGAAACAGAAAAAGCTTAGAGGCAAATATTATTATTGTTTTCCAGAATGTAGAGACATCTGAGACCAATTTTTTTTAATTTTATTTAATTTTATTTTCTTGAAGAACAAATAGCAAAAAGACAGTTTCAAATCAAATTAGTAGGACAGATTCAACAATTAATACACTGCACATTGTTTTCGTAGTGGCTTTTTGTTGTACAAGGTGCATATCTGACACTATCTACAAACATTAGAGCAGTTGCCTCTAATCAATGAAGTAAGAGAATGTAGCTGTATACCTATCTTTTTTTAAAGCTGAATTATAGTACAATTTCAATAATTAATACTTTTTACATCGTTATCTTCCTAGTTGTTATCCATAGTACCAGAAGCAGACAGGATATCCTGTCCAAACAATATTAGTGCAAATCTTTCTTCTCATAGAATTACACAAAAGTACTGCATATTTATCCTAACTATACTATTTATATAAACACAGAATGGTTCTTCCTTTATATCCCCTTTTTTTACTTAGTCCTGTAAAAGATGGGTATTCTATTGTCATTCAATTATTATAGGTGCTTGAATTCAGCAAACTAATCAAACACAGTCCAGCAGTCCACAATAATAGTGGGTTATCCAAAGTTGTTGACTAGAGCCATTTACAGCTCAGCTTATTATTATGGCCTTATTTTATATACCTTGTTTTTATACTTTTCCTCTTGATGGTTAAGACCGAGATATAACAAAAAAAAATGTAACATTTGTATCTGATGAGGTTAGTCAAGTCCTCTCAGGGTTTATCCTGTAACCCTGTACCTCACTCTGTAGATCCTTTGTCAGTGTCAGCCAGGTGGATGAGTCATGACCATTGCTTGACCTATTTGTTCTCTGTGAAAGCCTGACACAATTTTTCTCTCCATGTGACTCTCCTTAGGCACACTATACATCATCAATCCCATTCCTCTGTGGCTCCATAATCCTCTTGATCAGAAAATTTGGGGCACAACTGAGTTCCATGATGTTATAGTACAGGTTCTCCTATGTCGTGAGTCTTCACTGACCTTGAAAAGCTAGGGCCAAATTGTTGACAGACCTTGCAACCCTTCCATTTCTCCTTTTTTGATCTGCAAACTTAGGTTGTTAACCATGCAGAAAAGAAGCTGGTTAGTACCCTGTTACATGCAGTTCAATTTACCCTATCTGACTAAATTCTTTTTAGTTGTTTTTGTACATTTCTATTTGTATTTCTTCTTTTGATTTCTTATATTAAGGAGACTATATGATATTTGCACATGTGGTTCTGGTTTATTTCACTTATGAGTATATCTTCAAGTGGCATCCACTTAAATATAAATACTTCAAGTTTATCATTCTTTATAGCTGAGTAATACTCCATTGTACAGAAATACCGCATCTTTTCAAACATTCCTCATGTCACAGGTATCTTGGTTATTTCCAAGATTTGGCTATCACAAATTGTGCTGCTATTAAACAAAGGTACACATATATCACTATGATATGATGTTTTCAGTTCCTCCAGGAAAATAGGGGGATAGTGGCTTGAATGGGATTTCCAGTCCTAATTTTTGGAGGAGTCGCCACACTGACCTCCACAATGGTTGTACCAGTCTACATTCCCACCAGCAGTGGAGAAGTGTTCCCTTTCCCCCACAACCTCTCCAACATTTGTTGTTGGTTGATTTCCTTATGATAGCCATTCTTTCCGGAGTGAGTTGGTATCTCAGTGTTGTTTTTATTTGCATTTCATAGATGGCTAGTGATGTGGAGCATTTTTTCATATATTTATTTATTCGCTTCTTTAAGTTTGTCCTCTGAGAAGACTAAACAAAATTGATAAGCCCCTAGCTAACCTCATCAAAAAGAGGAAAAAAAAAAATCAAATACAAGCGGCAAGGAATGAAAAAGGCGAAATCACCACAGACCCAACGGAAATTCAGAAGATTATAAATAGCTCATCTCAAATGCCCATTTCTGGATTGGGTCTCTAAATTTGAGGGCCATAATATATTTTAGTTCTTTATAGATTCTAGAGAGCAGACCTTCTTCTGAGTGCTTATTAGTTAACAGTTTTTCAAAATTTGTGGGTTGTCTTTTCACTTTGTTGACAATTTGTTTTGATAGGCAAAAACTTCTCAATAAGAGGTGGTCACAGTTGTTAATTCTTTCAAGTGTTTCCCGTGTGAATACATATTTGTTCATGAACTCTTTGCCTAGCCCTATGTCTTCAAGAGCTCATCTTACTTTCTCTTTCAGGAGACTGAGTGTTTCTGTTTTAGTGTTTAAATCTTTATTCCATTTTGACTTTAGCTTAGTACATGGTGATAGACCTGGTCAGTTTTAGTTTTCGGTATGTATAAAGCCAGTATCTCTAGCGCCATTTGTTAAAGAGGCTATCTTTCTTCCAGTAAGCATGTTTGGTCCCTTTGTGAAAGATCAGGTGGCTGTGTGTGTTCATAGAGGCCTCTGCATCTTGCAATCTATTCCATTGATCCTCAGGTCTATTGTGTTGCCAATACCATGTTGATTTTATCACAGTAGCGTTGTAGTATAATTTCAAGTCAGGAATTGTGATGCCTCCTGCCTTGTCTTTGTTGGCCAGGATTGCCTTTGCTATTCTCGGTCTTTTCTGGCTCTGAATAAATTTTAGGAATGATTTCTCTAGGTCTGGGAGGTATGTTGGCGGCAGTTTGATAGGCATTCTGTTAAATCTGTACAACAATTTTGGTAGTATGGCCATGTGCACAATGTTGGTTCTTCCTATCCAGGATCAGGGAATATCTTTCCATTTTCTGAAATCCTCTATGATCTCTTTTCTTAGGATACTATAATTTTCCATGAAAAGATCTTTGACTTCCTTGGTTAAGTGAATTCCAAGGTATTTCATTTTCCACAGTGCTATTGTAAAAGGCATTGTTTCCATTGTTTCCTTCTCAGTGTGTTTGTTATCTTTGTAGAGGAATGCTTTTGTCTTTTGAGTATTGACTTTGTATCCTGCTATGCTACTGAATTTGTGTTTCAATTCTAGTAGCTTCTTGGTGTTTTTTGGGTCTTCCAAGTAAAGTAGCATGTCATCTGCAAATAGTGATAATTTAACTTCTTCTTTACCTATCCTTACTCCTTTTATTTCTCTGTCTTGTCTAATGGCTGTTGCTAATTATTCCAAAACTACATTGAATGGGAGGGCTGATAGAGGACATCCTTTTCTTGAATCAGATCTAAGAGTAAAAATTTTCAGTTTTTCCCTGTTTAGAATTATATTAGCTTTTGGATTGTCATCGGTGGCTTTTATCGAATTGAGGTAGAGGCCTTGTATTCCAATTTTCTGTAGGACTTTGAACATGAATTAGTGTTGGACTTTGTCAAAAGGTTTTTCTACATCAATTGAGATGATTATGTGATTTTTAGAATTCAGTTTATTAATATAGTGTATTACATTTATAGATTTTTCAAATATTGAACCATCCTTGCATCCCTGGGTTGAATCCTACCTGGTCGTGGTGTATGATCTTCTTGATGATTTGCTGTATTCCATTTGCTAGGATTTTATTGAGGATTTCTGCATCTATGTTCAAGAGGGAGATTAGCCTATAGATCTCTTTTTTAGTTGTGTCTTTCCTTAGTTTTGGAATCAGTATTTTACTTGCCTCCAGAAATGATTTTGGGAGGACTGCTTCTTTTTCAATTTCATTGGAGAGGTTGAGGAATGTAGGGATTATATCTTCTATAAATTTCTTCTCAGATTCAACTATGAAGCCATCAGGAACTGGACTTTTTTTTTTTTTTTTTTTTACTTTATCATTTCATCTTTATTTTAAAATGATCTCATTTCCAATATATAAAAAATAGTACTTTTTTCAAAAAGCCATTTAAGTGATTCTGAAAATCCCAATGTTTTATTTACAATAAACAAAAATGTACCAGAGCTCATAGATGTTTATAATAAATGAAATACTTGCTCTGCCCTTCATGCGTGGTTATGGGAAGTGACTTCAGGGTCTTCCTGTTGACCCACATGCCCAATCCTTTTTTTGATAGTGCCTCACTAATTTTTCCTAGCTGGACTTGAATTTGAAGCCCCCCAGCCTCAGCTTCCAGGGCTGCGATTACAGGTGTGCGCCACCACTCTCCATATATTTGTAGGGCGGCCTGTGTGTGTAAACATCAATGACTTGTTTCAATAAAATCAATAATGGCATTAATGTAATTTGTATTTCAACTTGAATTTGAACAAGCAATGTAGGTTAATCATTTATTTAGGATCTAGATCCATAAATCCAAAAATTAAAGAAGTTTCTCATTTCCATTCAGTTAATAAACACATTCCAAACATTGTAGCATCTGCAGAAGCCAAATGATCTATTCAGCATTTCTTTTTCTTTTTGAGACTGGGCCTCAGTATAAAGTTTAGGCTGGTCCTGAGCTCACTCTGTAGCCCATTTATCAGAAGGGTCTTCCTTTCAGCTTCTAAAGTGCTGGGATCACAGGTGTGTGCACCACGCCCAGTTTACTCAGCATTTCTTATAAGTGATTTGTAGCTATGTATACTTAATAAAGGCAGACACTGCTGAATCTGAAAAGTTCAGATTTTACAAATTTAAACATTAAGGACTTATGCCAAAAATAAGTCAGGTTTACATTTTAAATTATGGAAGTGCCTCTGAAAAGAAACAACGAATGACAACAGCTATCAGGTGTGTCAAAGGCCCACAGTGAGCACATTCCTGTGCACTTCTCACCTGTCCTCTGGGCTCACCCTATGGGTTATTACCCCGAGGGCATCGCATGCTCCCACAAAGCCATTCATTTGCTGTTGCAACAAAGGTCAGTTTTAAAGGCAATCCAGGCAATAGGTCAGAAAAGCAGCAGGTTCCTCTAACCAGCTTAGAAAGGGTGCAAATCAGTTTCTGTTTGAGTGATGAAGGAGAAATGGCCTTGATGCTGGCTTGGCATCATGTGGAAGGAAGTCGTGGCAGAGGTTGCTGAGCCCACACAGGCAAGAGAAGGCAGAACCTCTGGCAAAGGCCCAGCAGTTCCTGGCTTCTAACACCACAGACCAATTCCGATTATGAGTCGCAGGGCTGTGCAGCACTCATCTTGAGTTTTTTCTCGAAGAGCTTGTTTCTGCCTTGGGTAGAGGTTCTGGAGTTTTCTTCTTTTAGCTAACTTTCTTTTCTCTAAGGTCAAGTAGGAAATGGGAGACATTTTCATAGACCACAAAGGTAACACAGCAGGCTGCAGTCACTCTGATCAAATTGGGAGCAATTCCTTTGTAAAATCCACTGATGCCTTCTTTACTCCAAGTCCTAGTGATCACATCCCCCACCCCACTGTACGACCTGTGCTGGTCCTGGAGACCGGCCCTCACCACCTGGTACGGGTATATACCTGCCACTGCAAATATTTTGGAAAGTGCTGCAACAGATATGTATTCGGCTGCGCTCAACTGGGGTTCGGGCAGTCGCTTGAGGTGCTGGTTGTACTTCAGCTTTAACAACTCGTATGCCATGAACTGCAGGGTGCCGTGGGATGTTCCAAATAGCCCAGGCACAAAGCCCTTATACAATCCACCCACACCTTCACACATATATTTTCACAAGAGTATTAAACGTTCCTTTATAATGTCACTGTGCGGAGTTCACACCGTCCTACTGTAACATCAGGCGCGTTTTCGTTACCCACAATGGGTTGGTAATGCAGAGGGTCATGGCTCCAGGTTCAGCAGCAGAAATGAGGTATTCTGTGGCCTCTAACTGTTCAGCTCTCCCTTCAGTCTTGTATGACTTAATGGCATTGTAAAAGAGAAAGTAGAGGCCCCAGGATAGCCCTGCACCCCACGCATTCGGGGTGACTCCTTGATAAAGTCCCCACAGTCCATCAAGCTTCCAAATGGTAGCCAAGCAGTGCAGAATCCCTTTATATTTTGGTCTCAGTTCCAATCCGCCGCTCACGGCAAAGCCAATCTTCACGAGGTCCAGCGGGTGCAGCGCCAGGTTGGAGAGGACGCCACCGCTCACGCCTGCACCAGGCTCCCTTAGCGGACCTGGCGGAACAGCGTGCCCCATGCAGACGCGCGGGGCGCTGCCTTGCCCTGCCCCGTCGCGGACTGGGGACCCGCCGACACCACTGCGCCCAGCGCCCCTAAAGCGGGGCGAGATGCTGCGGCGGCCACTGTGGCGCGCTCGCAGTCCCAGGGCAGGACGCGGAGGGAGCCACTTCTGCGGTGGGCCTGGGCTGAAGAGGCGAAAGAGCCCCACAGAGGGCAGCTCTTGGGTAGGGGGCCCTCACGCCGCGGTCCCGCCCTCTCCCCCGCAGGCATTTGATTGCATTTCGTATCTCGTGGCTGTTACTGGGTTATTGAGAGTTGTTCTATCTTCTTGATTCAGTTTTGGTAATTTGTACCTTTCAAGGAATCTGTCCATTTCGTCTGTGTCTTCTATTCTGTGAGCGTAAAGATTCTCAAAGTGGCTATTTAAAATCTTCTAAATTTCCGTTGGGTCTGTGGTGATTTCACCTGTTTCATGCTGTTGCTTGTATTTGAATTTTTTCTTTTTTTGATGAGGTTAGCTAGGGGTTTATCAATTTTGTTTAGTCTTTTAAAGAACCAGCTTTTTAGCCGGGCTTGGTGGCGCATGCCTGTAATCCCAGCACTCGGGAGGCTGAGGCAGGAGGATTGTTGTGAGTTCGAGACCAGCCTGAGCTACAAAGTGAGCTTAAGGCCAGCCTGAACTGCACAGTGAGACCCTGTCTCAAAAAGACAAAAAATAAAAAAAATAAAAAAAAAAAAGAACCAGCTTTTTCATTCGTTGATTCTTCAAACTGTTTTCTTCATCTCAATGGAATTAATTTCTTCTTTAATCTATGATTTATTCCCGTCTTTGGGCTCTGGGTTTCGTTTGCTCTTCCTTTTCTACATGTCAGAGGTGCAACATTAGGGTGTTTATTTTTTCCCCGTTCTGTTTTCCTAATGTGTGAGTTCATAGCTATGATTTTCCCTCTGAGAACTGCTTTCATGGCATCCCATAAATTCCAATAAGTTGTGGTTGAATTTTCATTGAATTGTAGGTATTGTTGAATTTCTTGTTTAATTTCATCTGTGACCCTTTGATTGCTGAGTAGGGTCTTGTTTAATTTCCATGTATTTAGGGGGTTTTTCTGATTTCTTTTGTCATTTATTTCCAGTTTCATTGCACTGAGGCCAGATAATATGCATGGGATAATTTCTGTTTTCTTGCATATACTTAAGCATGACCTCTGGACCAGTATGTGGTCCATTTTGGAAAATGACCCAAGTGCAGCTGAAAAAACTGTATTCAGCTGTGGTTAGGTGGGACACTCTGTATATGTCCACCAGGTCCATTTGTTCCAAGCTCTGGTTCAGTTCTGCTATTTCCTTGCTAATTTTTTGTCTGGTTGAACTATCTTTTTGAGATAAGGGGGTGTTAAGGTCTCCTGTTAAGATTGTGGTCTTAGACATTAGGTTCTTCATGTCCACTAAGATTTGTCTTACATAGTTGGGTGCTCCTGTGTTTGGTACATAGATATTTATGAGTGTCACCTCTTGCTCTTCAGTTTTTCCCCTGACCAATATAAAGTGGCGTTCTTTGTGTCATTTGATCATTCTTGTTTGAAGTTGAGACTGTCTGAGAACAGAATTGCTACTCCTGCTTTTTTCTGAGGTGCTGGAGCGTATAGTATTGTTTTCCATCCTTTGATTTAAAGGCTATGAATGTCTTTTTTGAGTTAAGTGTGTTTCTTGTATACAGCATATTGTTGGGTTTTGTGTCCTAATCCACCGTGCCAGTCTGTTTCTCTTAATTGGTGAATTGAGTCCATTTACATTGATGGTTATAACTGAGATGTGTTGACTTATGAATAACATGTTATTTACCTGCTGTTGTTCACATCTTTTTGTCCTGTGTTTAATTGTTTGCCTAGGTATTGGGTTCCTTCTGTTCTCATTCGTGGAGTTCTGGTCATTATGGTCTCTCTCTAGAACATCTTTCAGTAGCCTGTGTAGGGATGGCTTTGTCATCATGAAATTCTTTAATTGTTCTTTCTCATGGAAGTATTTCACTTCTCCATCAAACTTGAAAGAGAGTTTTGCAGGGTGTAGTCGTCTGGGCTGGAATTTGTTTTCATGCAGGACTTGAGGTACTCTGCTCCATGCTTTCCTTGCCTTTATGGTTTGTGAAGAGAAGTCAAGTGTAATTCTGATGGGTTTTTCTTTGAATGTGATTCGCTTCTTTTCTCTTAACAGCTTTCAATATATTATTCTTGTGTTGGATTTCTGGGATCTTGAGTATTATATGTCTCGGTGTGTTTTTAGTTGGGTTGAAGTTGTTTAGCATTCTGTATGCTTCAGTTACCTGAATGTTAGATTGTTTCCTCATATTTGGGAAGTTTCCTGCTATTACTTCTGCCCATATTCTTTATATATCATTTGTATTGACTCCTTTCTCACTGATACATATTAATCTCATGTTGTTCATCTTGGCATCTTCTTGAGGGTGATGGGTTATTATTTTTCCTGCATCCTCATTGTTTTTAAGAGATCCTTTCTCACCTTTTTACTAGGTGCACTAGTATCTGCAAGATCTGAAACTCTGTCTTTGCTTTCTCTCAAATGGTTTTGTAGACTCGTGATTGAGATTTTAAGTTCTTCTGTGTCTCTTTGACTCTGCTTCATGCGATCTATTTCTCTCCGGTATTGCTCATTCAATGAATCCATCATATTTCTAATCTCTTGGTTTTTTTTTTAAATCAATGTCTTCTTTAGAGGTAGCTATTAATTCTTTTACTACAGAGTTTTTT
Organism: Ctenomys sociabilis; assembly: GCA_004027165.1. NCBI lineage: Eukaryota > Metazoa > Chordata > Mammalia > Rodentia > Ctenomyidae > Ctenomys > Ctenomys sociabilis. The sequence continues at coordinate 17,477 of PVKA01007397.1, read as the reverse complement.
GCAAATTGGGTTTCCTCCATGTATTTCCATAGTTGATTCTCTAGTTCAGATGCTATGATTTGAAAGATTTCTTTTTTTTACTTCCAAAATTATTTCTTCTCTGAGTTCCTCTTTTCCTTTCTGCAGTTGTTTCTTTGCTTCCAATGCCATTAATTCATATGTTTCAGCAGGAATAGTATTCTCTGCACTTGTTCTGGGTGGTCATTGGGTTTCCCCCATACGTTTCTGGAGTTGATTCATTACTTCAGATGCTATGTATTCAAAAATTTCTTTTTTTATTCCAGGACTTAATTCTGGTATGAGTTCCTCTATACCTTTTTGCTGTTGTTTCTTTGCTTCTGACTCTATTAATTCATTCATTTCAGCTGAGCTTGTGTCCTCTTCACTTATTATTGGTGGGCTCGAGACCTGAGTTTACATTTTGTTCCTTGTCACTTTGTATAGCACTGACCTCTGACCTTTGCTGTAGAGCTCTAGTGCAGTTACAACCTTAGCACACAGTGAGATTCGGGTGCCAGTCTATTAAGTTTGAAATTATCCTGTTATGCCTGGCCTGGATCTAGCTGTTGTGTTCAGTTCCTTTTTGCTTCAGCCCTGGCCCAGGGAGCACCAGGGAGCACAGAAGCTCTCCCACACACTCAGTGGTCTGTGCTGTGCTTGATCAGGGGCCAGAAGAGTCACAAATCTTCTCTCTTGCTTGGCGGGCTTGGGGCAAGGGCTCCCGATGGCGCTGGTGGAACGTGTGCCAAGAAGCTGATAGTTCTCCCACACACTCACCAGGCCAGGCTTGGGTGGATCAGAGGCCGGAAAAGTCATACCTCTGAGACCAATTTTAAGGAATTTCCTAAATTTAGTGATACATGTAAAAAATATCCTGGGAAAATGTATTAACACTAATTGTTAACATTTCTGTGGAGTGCCAGAGAGATAGCTTGGTGGTCGAGGCATCAAGGACCCAGGTTCGATCTCTGGTACCACATGCCATGCCGAGCTGGCCACCAAAACCAGATGTGGTACCACATGCATGTAATCCCAGCCCTGGGAAGGCTGAGACAGGAGTATCACTGTGAATACAAGCTGTATAGTGAGACCCTGTGTCAAATAAATAAATAAATATGAGGTTGCAGTACATTCTTCGAGTAGCACAAGAAGTATAAAAACAGTGTGCTACCTACCAGGTCCCAATTATGTAACAGCTTCCATAATGGCATCTCATGCTGTAAATGTATTTTATAGATGGGTTTTCAGCTTATGACATGTACAAGTTATGGAAGATTTTGGTACATTGTTCCACAATTTCATCTCTTCTTCCTCTTTAGTGATAGATTTGTAGTCAAACTCCTATGTACCCAACCACACAGCCTCCCTAGTCTGATATGGCCTCATCACTAATTCCTTTTAGAGGAGGGTAGTGGAAGCCATGTGTTCAGAGGAGCTCTGACTCGTTTTGCCCTTCCACTGAGCTGGAAGTCTAATTGTCCACAACTAAGCTGTATTGTAGAAGCAGAGATGGTTGCCTGGGAAGCTGTAGAGACATGTGATTGATGAGAAGAACCAAGACATGTGGTGGCAGGTGATGAGTATGAAGAAAAGTATTATCAGACTCTGGAGGTAGAAAGTGAAAGCGGACCCTTGAATAGGTTATGTAGGAAAGTCTTCCCTGAGACAAGTGAGCAGAGACACAAGGTCAGGGTGAGGCCGGCTGATAACAAGCACTGTGGTGATTATGGTCAGAGAGACAGCATGCACACAGCTTCGAGGCAGGAGGTGCTCAGGGAGAGGAGGATTGGGAAACAAGGCAGCATGGCCTGAGGAGGAGTGGCAGAGGAATGAGATTGGGATATAAAGAACCTGTTGGTGAGGTAAAGACTGGCTTTCTCAGGTGGGAAAGTCCCAGATGACTGTAAGCAGAGATGTGCAGGATCATTCGGACTGCTTTGAAGAGAAGAACCTGGCAGGAAGGTGTGGAAGCAGAAAGCAGGCCCAGAAGGAGGCTGCATTTCCCTTTGTGGAACCATATGGGAGAAGCAGGAAAGCCAGCTGAAGATGCCTATTACTCAGCTATGTAACTGTAACATCCTGACTTTTCCAAGAACCATACATAGAAGTGATTGCTTGTGGGTATAAAGCATACTGTTTTTTCACCAAAACTTTTTTAATCATAAAGAAATAAAAAGCTAAAAAAAAAAAAAATGTAGTGATGCACACATATAATCTCTACACTCAGGAGGCTGAAGCAGGAGGATCACTTCAAGTTTGAGGCAAACGTGGACTACACAGTGAGCTCAAGTCCATCCTGAACTGTAAAGTAAGACCCTATCTCTAAAAACAAAACAAAAATAGTAATAATAAAACTAAAATGGGCTGGGGGTGTAGCTTAGTGCAAAGGCCCTGAGTTCAATTCCCAGTATTGGAGGCAAGGAAGAAAAAAGTGCTATCTGTGGTAGAGCACTTACCCAGTACGCGCAAAGCCCTGGATTCAATCCTAGAACTGAGAAAACAACAACAAAAAGGAAAAAAAAAAGGTGCATGTGGTGACAGATGCCTATAATCCCTGGAAGATAGGCAGGAAGATCACAAGTTAGAACCCAATCTAGGTGACTTGGCAAGACCTTGTCTTCAAAAACAAGCCAATAGGGGCTCGCCAGATAGCTCAGTGGACTAAAGTGCCTGCTCTGGCAGAGCGCAGCAGCCAGGATTCCATCCCCAGTGTGCTGTGCGCCTGTAACCCCAGCACTTGGGAGGCTGAAACAGGAAGATCACTATGAGTCCGATCTATATAGTGAGACCCTGTAGACCCTGTACTAAATACATTTTTTAAAAACCCAACAAATGGCTTGGAATTAGCTCTGTATGCCAAAACCCTGGGTTCAAACCCTAGTACCACTAAAACAAAAATAGAAAAAATTTACATGGCACCACACAGGATCCCAAACATCAACAGAAGAAAGCTAGACTACACAGTCTAGCTTTGAAGCTAGACTTCAATCACATTTCCTGACTTAAAAATATATTACAAAGTACAGGAATTAAAGGCATATTGATTGTTCAATTGGAACAAACAGCTTACAAATAAACCTTATGTAATTCATTCAACTTATATAAACAGGGTGTTGAGAATACATGTGAGGAAAGGAAAAATCTCTTCAACAAATAGTGCATGAAAGTTTTCTATCCACGTGCAAAAGAATGACATATCTTGCACCATACTCAAAAATTAATAAAATGATGGATTTAAGACCTATAAGTCCTGAAACTATGAAGTATACTATAAACTATATCAGGATGTAAAGTGGAATGTGTTACAGGAAATGGCATAGAGGTGTGTTACGGTTTGTGTCTAGTTGTCCCCCCAAAGCAGCACGTAAGTCATGGGGCAGATGTGGCTGAAGGAGTAGCGAGGGGCTTGGGGTAGAGCCGGAGAAGTAGCAATCATTACATTGGCAGCATGCGCTGGCTCCCCACCAAGCCAGCAGACTCCCTCAGAGATTGGAGAGGGTCGTCCTGGACGTGGCAGCGCCCCAGCCTCTCCTTCAGACCCTCCTTCAGAGCAGGAGCAGTGTCTCGAAACCTCCAGTAACTGTAAACTAAATAAACCTTTCCTTCCCTCATTTTGAGTGTCAGGAATTTGTTCCAATAATGAGAGGAGAGTAATTAAGACAAGGTCCCTCTAAATACTAGAACTAGATTATTATATAATCCAGCAATTCTGCTTCTAGATGTACATGCAAAGGAAGAGCCTTTTGTGCTCACATCCAGCACTAGCTGTATACTCAGTACAGTATCTTTCATCTAGAATGAAAAAGGCAGTCCTGCCTAGATGACAGTTAAGCTGCACCTGAACACCATGTCTGCTCAGCAGAGTAAGCCAGTCACAGCCAAATACTATACAATTGCATTTTGTAAGCCCTCCAAAGCCAAAGGAGCACGGTGTTCACCAGTGCCTAGATAGAGGGAAAAGAAGTGCTTTTCAACCGTAAAAATCTTTCCCTTAAAGAATAATTTGAGAGCTCTGGTCAGGGGATACAGTTCAGTGATGCAGTGCTTTTATGGCAAGCATAAGGTCCTGAGTTCTATTCCTAGGACCAAAAAAAAAAAAAAAAAAAATCATTAAATTCAAGCAAGGGTGCAGAGATAGCTCAGCAGTATAAGCTCCTGCCTAGCTAGGCAAGTGCAAGAACCTGAGTTCAATCCCTGGTACCACCCCCCATACCCCATGCTGTGCAGGCCCCACCCCTGGCTGAGACAGGAGGATTACTGTGAGTCTAAGCTGCGTAGTGAGTGAGACCCTGTACCAAATACATAAAATTAAAAAAAAATAAAATAAAATGAATTCAAGCCATCTGTCCCACAACACATTTAGAGTTAACATATTGACTATACTGTATACTTAAAATTTTAAGACAATGGTTTCATGTTATCTGTTCTTGCCATATTTTTTAAAGTATAATTTACATAACAAATTTACCCACTGGAAGTATATAATTTTGTGGTCTTCAGTACCTTCAGAGTTGTATAGTGAGTGCTACAGTTTGAATGCTTCTCCACTTGAAGTGTCTCCTCATCATGTTTGCAGTTTCCCCTTTTCCTTGTCTCAGGTAACCATAAGTCTTTTTCTTTTTTTTTTTTTTTTTTTTTTTTTTTTTTTTTTTTTTTTTTTTTTTTTTTTTTT
>PVKA01007397.1:0-12705 GCA_004027165.1 Ctenomys sociabilis | reverse complement strand
ACTTGAGTTGTTTCCACCTTGAGGCTCTGAGGAATCATGCTGCCTTGAATCTCATTAGCATTTAAGTCATTTTCATTCTCACATAGAGTCCTGCAAGTGAAATTATTAGGTCATACATGTTTATGTTCTGTTTGGGCAGGGGTCATGTTTTGGTTTTGGCTTTGGCTATTTTAGGTACTGGGATTAAATCTAGGGAATGCTGGGCCAGCAAGATAGCTCAACAGTCTGAAGCGCCTGCTTAGGCAAACTTGAGTGATCCGGCACCACGTGCTGTGCCAGCCCTGCCCCCAGGGAGGACTGAGCCAGCCACTAAATATGTTATATCTAGGGAGTGCTGAGCTACATCCCTAGCCCATTTCATTTCAGATAAGGTCTCGCCATGTTGCCCAGGCTGGCATGAATCTTATGATCCTCCTGCTTCAGTCCCTTAAGTATTTTTTTGTTTTGTTTCTTTGGGACAAGGTCTCACTATGTATTTTATAGTGTACTTTGAGCCCACTATGTATGGGCTTGAACTCATGTGGATCATCCTGCCTCAGCCTCAGGTGCTAGGATATGGGTGTCTGTCATCACGTCAGACTACCATCACACCCTCAAGTATTATATTTAACTTTTTTGAGGGCCAGGTCAGCCTGCCTTGAGTGTGGGGCTGGCGCCGCATATGGTACTGGGGATCAAACCATGGACTCCTGCATCTGCCTAAGCTTGCCTAAACAGGCGCTTTAGGATACTGAGCTATCTATCTCATCAGCCTATATTTAACTTTTAAAGAAATAATCAAATTGTTTTTCAAAGTGAGTATGCCATTTTACATTCTTATCAACAGTACTTGAAAGTTGCAGTTTCTCATTGCCAGTGTTCATTTTTTTCTAAATTTTTTTTTTGTAACTACTTGAACACTAGTGTTGTTGTATCTCACCCTATATTAATAGTGCTCCCTAAAAAGTAATGATAGTGAATATTTACATAGTGATTATTAGCCATTTCTGTGTCTTACTTATGAAACGTCTACCCAAAAATTTTGCCCATATTTTAATTTTTATTGCAGTTAGAGAGTTATAAGACTTCTTCATGAAGTATAAAAAGTAAAGCCATATTAATATGCTGAGCTGTAAAAGGCTCAAGTCAACAACTTCAGACAATGCCAGTCTTATGGAAAACCCACTACTATTATGGACTTCTGGACTATATCGGGATATTTTGCTTAATTCATGAACCTACAGTATTTAAACGACAATAGAATGCCCTTCTCTGACAAAATTAACCAAAAAGTGGAATAGAAATGAACGACCATTTTGTATCTTTATACTCAAAATAGTTAGGATAGATACACAGCTCCATTCTCTTAATTCAATGAATAGGTTTGTTGTAATAGTGTAATAGAATATCCTGTCTGTATCTTGTTTTTTTTTTTTTTTTGAAATGAACATCTTCTTAGTGGTTATCCATAGTACAAGATGCAGACAAGATATCCTGTCCAAACAGTATTAGTACAAGTCTTCTTATTGAATTAGTTGTATACCTATCCTAACTATTCTGTGTATGCAGATACCAAATTGTCCTTCCTTTGTATCCCCTTTTCTTGTTTAGTCCTGTCAGAGATGGGTATTCCATTGGCATCTAAATACTATAGGTCTGTGAATTCAGCAAAACAATCCAACACAGTCCAGCAGTCCACAATAGTAGTGGGTTATCTGCAGGACTAGCAGTAATCTCAAGTTGTTAACTTCAGCCTTTCACAGCTCAGCCATGTCTGTATCTTGTACAATGAATAACCACTAAGACAACAATATACAACTTATTAATTATTGAAAATGTGCTAATAATTGATTGTGAAACTGTCTCATTGCTACTTGTTTCTCAATAAAATTATTAGGAAAAAGAAAAACAATTCTTCAGCCGGGCTTAGTGCATATGCCTGTAATTACCTTAGGAAGCTGAGACGCTTGGTGGTGGAGCTTAATGCATGGCCCTGGGTTTGATCTCTCTCTCTCTCACACACACACACACTGTAGATATAGATATATAAATATAGATATAGATATAGTGGACTCAAGTACTTTATCAGATGCTTTGTATGTAAATGTGTTCTTCTAGTCAGGTAGTTTTATCTTTCCAGAAGCATGCAAAGGTTGCTTTTTTTTTTGTTTACATTTAATTAAGTCTAATTTATCAAATTTCCTTTTTAATGTTGTGCTTTTTAGTGTTCCAACTTTGTTATTTTACAAAATTATTGTGGTACTATATGGCCTTTCCACTTCTATATACATTTTAAGATCATTTTATTAATGTCTGTGAAAGATCTTTTTGATGAGAATTAGACTGAATTAGCTAATTAATTTGAATAGAATTGTGGTTAACAGTTTCAGCTATTCAGATCCACAAACATGGAATGTCTCTTTACTTACTTAAACGTTCTTTTGTTTCATTTTGTTTTTTAGACAGTCTTGTGCTGGCCTGTAGTTCACTGTGCAGCCAGTCTGTCCTCAAATGTGTAGCAATCCTACTGGCTCAGCCTCCCAAAGAGCTCCTTTAATTTTGGTTGCAGTGTTTGTTGTTTTCAGTATACAAGTCTAGTACCTCTTTGGTTAAACTTATATATAATTTTTTTTTTCCTTTTTTCTAGACAGGATCTCACTGTATTGTTCAGACTGGCCTTTAACTCTATATGTAGCCAGACCTGGCCTCTAACTCAAAGTGATCCTCCTGCCTCAGCCACCCAAGCTCTGGGATTACATAAGGCAAGCACCATCATACCTGGCCTAAGAATTACATTATTACATATTCCCTTTCATAGAAATAGAAATAGTTAATTTTTATTTATTAGTCTGGGATCCTGTTATCTTGCTAAATATTAGTAGTTTAGTAGTTGTGTGAATAAAAGCTGTTTTACTTCTTCCTTTCCTTTTTTTTTTTTTTTTTTTTTTTTGTGGAACCGGGAGTTGAACTCAGTCCCTTGCACTGGCCAGGGAAGTATTTATTCCACTGAGCCATCTCCTCGGCCCTTACTTCTTCCTTTCTAATCTGGATGCTTTTAGTTCATTTATTTATTGTCATGTATCTCTGCAAAACACATTTAGTATAGTGTGTTATAGAAGTGGTAAATGCTAGCACATTCCTGATGGTAGTGAAGGGCCTTTGGTTTTTTACCATAATGTTAGCTGTAGCGTTTTTGTAAATGCCTTTTCTCCTCTTCAATACTAGTGATTGAACATAGGGCCTTACATTGAATGACCTCACCAGCCCTTTTTTATTTAAGACTGGGTTGTCCAGGCTGGGCTCAAACTTCCAATACTCCTGTTTTAACTTCCCAGAGTGTTGGGATTACAAATATATGCCACCACACCTAGCTGTGCCTTTTAGTCAGCTTCTTTTTCTCGTTTTGAGAGTTAGTATGAACATTGTATTCTATCAAATGCTTTTTCTTCATCTATTGCTAATCGTGTGACTTTGTCTCCTATTAATGTGGCATGTTACATTAATTGATTTGCAGATGTTAAATCACCTTAAATTTCAAATTCATCATGTTGTATGTGTTTTTTAATATAGTGCGAGATTTGGATAGCAGTATTATTTCTATTTCAGAGTTCTGTTTCTGTGTCCATGAGACCTGACAGTCTGTAGTTTTCTTGTGGTATCTTTGCCCAGTTTTGGTATCAGGATAATACAGGTCTCTTTATCATTGGTAAATAGTAGGTAGAATTCAGCAGCGCAGTACCATGGCCCATGCCTTTTATTCACGTGTAGACTTTAAGTTGCTAATTTATTTGTTTTAAATCTATTATAGATCTATCCAAATATTCTATTTCTTTTTGGTTAAATTCTGATCATTTCTGGGAATCTACCCATTTTCATCTAAGTCAGCAGTTATGCCTGAAAGAGGGTAGAATTGGTTTCCAGAAGGTTTGGTAGAACTGACATGTAAAACTCATCACTCATATGGTCTCCACAGCAATTTGTTTGACCACTGATTTAATTTATTTAGTGGTTGTTGAACTATTCATTTTTGTCCTCTTTGAATAAGGTTTGGAACACTAAATTGCCTAGAATTGTGTCCGTTGAACCTAAATCTTGAAACAGTTTGTCATAAAAGTTACTTTTCCTTTATTATACCTTCCCTTCCTTTATTGAGAAACATAAACAGTGAAATGTATAAAACTACTAAATTAATAAATGTAAAAATAAAAGCAATGTAATTTTAATCAGCATCAAGAACAGGTAGTAACAACAATATTAAGTAATTAGATTAACAGAAATTTCTATCTTAAAATCAAAACCTCAGGGAATGAGGATATGGCTCAGTGAAATAAATGCTTCCCTGCAAGCACAAGAGCCTGTGTTCAATCCCCAGTTCTGCAAAAAAAAAAATCAAAACCTCATCATTAGATCTGAAATTAATTTTCTTTGTTTTTGTGGTGGTGGGAGGGATACTGGGGATTGAACTCAGGACCCTGCGCTTGCCAGGCAGGCACTTATTCTACTCCCCAGTTCCCTGAAATTAATTTTCAAGAGACATTTACTGATGGAAAGTCTGTAGCAAATGTTAAATATATGCCTGGATTTACATAGTAAGCAGCTTCCTTAATATACAATCTGGAATTCCTTTTTTCTCCTGTCTTTATTGAGCTATTGTAATACAGATGTCAAATGGACCTCCCTCCCTCTTAGAGATCTGGGACTAATGGACCAAAATCACCAATGACTCCACAGCCTATGAAAGCATCAAAATCTTCCTAAAATTTTTGCTACTTCCTAGGGCTTATATTTTTTATCCCTCCAATACATATAGCCTAATATGCCCTCTTTGTACTGTATTAGTTTGGATTCTTAAAAAAGAATTCCACTCACAAGAAAGCATTATGGAAGGACGAGCCAAATAGATCAAAGCATCTGCAAGCAGGCCCAGGGCCAGCCCACTCCTGGGGCAAGATGAGACAGGGATTGAGATTAGGCATGGTGCCTGCAATCCCAGCATTTGGGAGACTGTAAACAGGAGAATCACTATGAGTCTGATCTAGTAGTGAGACCCTGAACACCCTGTAGACCCTTCCCTGAAATACAGAAAAAAAAAAAAAAATTACGGGTCAGGAGTAGCTCTTGGGTAAATGAAGCCTCCCCTTACAGCACTGATCAACACTGCTAATGATTTTGAAAGGGAAATGGAGAAACACTCTGAAAAAGTAATTTAAAAGTCTGTCCCTGTGAGGCTTTGTGGTAGATGCCTATAATCTTACCTATCCCAAGGAGGCTGATGCAGGAGGATTGCAAATTCTAGCCCTACCTGGGAAAACTCAGCAATACCTTGTCTCCAGATAAAGAGGGCTGGAAATAAAGTTGAAGTCTGTACCTAGTGTTACTGTTAGCCAACGCTCTTGTTTGTCAGTTTCCAGTTTCTTTTTTTTCCTTTCTGGCTTCAGTACTCTGACTTTTTTTTTTTTCTTCTGTTGCTGCCTTCTATTTTCCCTCACTTTCTGTCTTCCATATCAACCTTCCAACTGCTTCAGATTCTCTGATCTATTCAATAAAATAGTCTGCTCCTTCCTTCAGCTTGGTGGCAACAACAACTAGGCCCCGGCTGGCAATAGAGCATTCACGCTGTCTGAAATGCTTGCCAGACTATCTCTTTGACAAGGTTTCAGTTTTCAGAGAAATTCATAAAACCACTTAGTTATATTTTGTACATTTCTATTTTCTTGTATCAAAGCTAATTTGAATGTTTGGCAAATGAGTGACAACTCCCTATAGGCCCTTGACCAGAAGTAACCTTTCTTTTGCTCAGTTCTATTGTTTTCCTTAGTACATACACTGAAGAGGAGCAAAAGCAAACAGCAGAGAGGAATGAGGTAGCCTCCTCACTTCTGGACTCCAAAGCTTTGGACACCAGTATAGTGACAGATGCCGCTGTCAGATGTAGCTGACACTGACACATGTTGGGGAAATTGAAGTGCAAAGGCTTGGTTCGCAACCAGACTCATGCAGTGCGCAACTGATAATATGTCTGGTATGTGATCAAGTGCCCCAACTGTGGTGTTATCTTTTAGAGCCGAGATACAGTAGATACTGTCACACGGACAGAGATTGTGCCTGTATGTCCTGGAATGGGTGGATTTCTGCAGGATAGTGGTGCTGCCCAGTGCCTGTTGGATAGGGTAAACCTTCATGGCTCATCAGGTATTTGAACATAGAGTTGGACCCACCAAGGCTGTGACTTATCAGCTGATAGACTGCTGGGCTCTGCCTGCTGAAACCCAGCTCCCAGACCCTGAACTTCAACAAATGTGTGACCTCTTTAGAGACAGTACCCAGCCTGTGGGATACCTTCTACAACAGTTACTCATCCAAGACCTGTCCAGTGCCCGAGCAAAGCTGAGAACCTGTGCTCATGAGCATGTGTAACAGCAGTTGTGGCACCAAGAATCCCAGTTAGATTTTAATAGAGGCACATGCAGATAAAGGTAGAACTTCGTTGCTTGGAAGCTGGGGAAGGCTGTACAGAGCACCTTGGGACAGTGGTCACAGACCTGTCACCAATTGTCCTGGTGAAAGTGAATGAACCTGAATGTGTTGCATTTATGTCCATTAAAAATAATAAAGAATATATGTGTTAAGCCGGGTGTGGCGGCACAGCACTTGGGAGTCTGAGGTAGGAGGATTATTACAGTATTTGAGGTCAGCCTGGGCTACAAAGTGAGGTCAAGGCCAGCTTGAACTGCATAGTGAGACCCTATCTCAGAAAGACTGTATATATAGTCTTCATGTATACATATGAAAGAAATTTGGAGGGTCCTCAGGTTGCTTCTGGCCATGAAGACTTACCCTACTCTGTCCTCAGTACAAGCATAAGGAGACTATGGCAGCAGGGCTTGTCCACAAGAGCAAGCCAGGGGCAGAGCCCCTGTATTACTGATCACCTTTGGCTGCTTCTGTCTGAGCCTGAGCAGCCTCCCTTCCCCACCTTTTCCCCTGCCATCCCTCCGCTGCTTGGGCTGAGGGCTGCCCTCTCTGCTGTTCTTGTTTGAATCAGCTTGAAAGGGATTCCATTTGCGTCCCTGGAGAGTGGAATCTCAACTCTTGTCTTAAGCCTATTTTAGTCAGAGACCAGTGTGCAGGGCCCTGGAATGTGCATGGATCAGAGGTTGGGCCTTCAGCCCTGAGAAGAGAAAAATGCACTGACCTTGTCCCTTAGGGAGTATGGAAGGGACTAGGCCATCCTCAGCTTCCTCCCAGCATTTCCTGCTTGCTGAGGCTTCTTTTTCTACCACCAGGCCTTCCCAGAAGGCTACCCTGCCTCTAAACTAAAGCACCTGCACTCTGTCCTGCCTCTAGGCCTATGTCATACTAGGGATTTTATTGCTTATTTTAAAATGTCTTAATTCGCTGTTCCTAGACACACAGCCTCTGTAGCTGTTGAAGGGGTGGTCATGAGAAAGCTTTCAAGGATGCAACACAGAATGGACTGTTAGTTTTATTTTGTATTTATATGTATATAAATATTTCACAATATCATAAAGGAAAAATTCTATCTCCGGTCCTTTCAAGAAAAGTCAAATGAATGTTTCTCATCAACAATTTGGACATCCATATCTCCATGACTGAAAAAAAAAACTGTCCTGCTTAAATCCTGTCAACACAGCTGTTGCCTGAGCTGGTGGTCAGAGCCTGGGGAGGTATGTGGCTGGCCTGAAGGCGTGAGTGTCTGTGTGTCATGTGCCCTGCAGTGGCTTGGTATTTCTTAGATCTCTTCCTGCCTCCTGGGGCCCAACAGCAGAGGACCTGCTCTAGAACTTTCTGCTGAAAAAAAAAAACTTACCTTCTGTAGCTAACTATACATGACATAAAGCAGAATGCATAACAAAGAATTTATTATAAGCCATATGAGAAAACATAACACTGTCAAGAGATACAGTTGTTGAACCACATAGAATTGGAAAAATGACTGCTCTGAATATGATGAACTCTATAAGTTGTAAGTTTGCCCTTCAAGTGAAAGAAAAAAAGGAATGGCTCCAAGATAGTAGTGACATCATCAGCTTCATTGTTGAACCTGAGGACCTAAAGCACACAACTCTGTGTGGTAAAGCAGCCAAATATTGATAGATAAATAGATTCTCAATCCCAAGACTCTCTAGCCATGTCAAACCAATTCAGTGACCTATTTTCCTAAAAATAAGAAATTTCTTCTGTGTGTCAGGAGACTGAAATAATACAGTGGTTTAATGCTAGAATGTCATTACTAAATAAATAATTCTGATATATGATACAGCCCCACATTTCATTGCAGTTTGTTTACTAGAAAGAATTCTGAGATTGGGGTCTATTTGCTTAATCAAATTAATTAACATATTTAATATATTAGTCCTGTATGTAAAAGAGGAAAAAATCTGTAGGAAAGCCTATATCAGGACGTTAAGATGTCACAGAGTACTGTGTATATCAGGTTAGGATTCTAAAACCAAATATATTTGTAACTTTGCTAGTTGACCTCAAATGAAAAGTTTACTTGAATTTTGTATGTGACCATATATATTACAATTTATAGATCCACCCAAGAATAAGAAAACTATGTTCTAGACCATAAGCTTTATTGTTTAACATAAATTATTTTTTGGTACATTTTGTTGTATTTTGATACAGGGTCTTGCAACGCAGTTTGGACTCAGGGTGATTGTACTGTCTCAGCATCCCTAGGGCTGGGATTACAGAGGAACACCACCACACCCAGTTCTTGGGACTGCACAGTGTCCCAATCAAATTTGGGACCTTGAACTTGCCAAATAACTTCTTATACCACCAAGTTATCTCCCTCACCTTTTTGGTACATTTTAAATACACAATGATCACGTTCATCATACAAAATTTGTACCTACACATAATATATCTTGATTCTTCTTTTTTCCCCAATCACTTCTTCCTTCAACCCTTTCTCTCCTCATTTACAAACACTTTGTTTCTAATTTTTCTGTTCTTCTTTTAAAAAAAAAATCCTTATCTGTTCATCAATGGGCATTTGGACTATTTCTAAGACATAGCTATGCAAACTGTGCTGCTGTAAACATGGATAAGCATTTATCACTGTGGTGGAGGACAGTGTGAGGAAGGGGAATGGCTTGGTCAAGTGGAACTTTTGGTTGTACCGGTGTATACCCTCACCAGTAGTGGAGAAGGGTTCTTTTTTCCTTACAGCTCCACCAGCATTTGTTGATTTCTTGATGATAGCCGTTGTAGAGTGAAATATAATCTGTTTTAATTTGTATCTCAAATGACCAGTGATGTTTAACATTTTTCCATATGTTTATTTACCACTTGTACTTCTTCATCTGAAAAGTATCTATTCATTCAATGTATATGTTTTGACTGAATCTTAAATTTGGGGAACCCTGGCTTTTTTTTTTAAGTTCTTTATGTATTCTAGGCAGCTAACAAAAAAATTTTTACCAATGTGTGGGTTGTCTCTTTCTGTTGGTGGTTTGTTTCGCTATGCAAAAGCTCCTTAATAAGATGTGATCCCTGTTATTTATTTTTTTGTAATGTTTCCTGTGCAGTCAGGTTTTGTTCAAGAAGTCTTTGCCTACACCTGTATCTTAAGGCATTCTACCTATTGATTTGCTTTAATAGTTAGGTCTTTGATCCATTGTAGTTACACTTTACTGCATCACGCTAGATAGAGTTTTCATCTTGGACATGTGTAAAGCCAGTTTCTCCAGTACCAAAAGAAACTACCTTTGTTTCCACTAAAGGTGTTTTGTCCCTTTGTCAAAGATAAAGTGGCTGACTGTGTTTGGAGTTGTTTCTGCATCTTCTAATCTGTTCCATTGATCCTTGGGTTGTTTTTGTTTTGTTTTGTTGTTAGTACCATGATGCTTTGCTTTGTAGTATGATTTCAAGTCGGTGATTGTGGTGCCCTCTGCCTTCTTTTTTTTTTTTTTTGGTGGAACTGGGGATTGACTCAGGCCCTTGCACTTGCCAGGGAAGCACTTATTCCACTGAGCCATCTCCCCAGCCCTCCTGCCTTCTGTTTGTTGCCCTAAATTGCTTTGCTACTTTTTGGAACCAGGTTTCTCTTAGTTCCAAATGAATTTTAAGGTTTTCTCTAATTCTGTTAGGTATGCTATGGGTATTTTGATCAGGATTGCTTTAAATCTATAGCAGTTTTGGAAATATATCCATTTTCACTCTAGTGGTTCTTCCACCCAAAAAAGATGGGATATCATTCCATTTTCTAATATCCTTTTCAATCTACTTTTTCATAGTACTGTAATTTTCGATATAAAGGTCCTTTACTTTCTTCATTAGATTGATTCTTTTTCTTTATTAATATTATGAAAAGTGTGGTTTCCTTAATTTCTATCTCAGTAAGTTTGTTGTTTATTTATAGAAATGCTGTTGATTTTTGAGTGTTGAGTTTGTATCCAGCTACACTACTGAATTTGGCTATTAAATCTAGAGGTCTTTTGGTGAAATTTTGGAGGTCTTGTATGTAGAGTATCATGTCATCTGCAAATAATAATAATTTCACTTCTTCCTTTTCTATCCTTATTCCTTTTATTTCTCTCTTTTGCCTAATTGCTCTCGCTAATGTTTCCAGAATTGTATTGAATAGGAATGGTGGTAATTGGCATCCTTGTCTTCCTTTTTCTGTTTTTGACCATTTAGTATGATGTTGGCTATTGGTTTGCCATAGATTATCAGATTGAGATAAAGACCATCTATCTGTTTTAATCTTCTGTAGGATTTTTAGCATGAATGAGTGTCAGACTTTATCAAATGCTTTTTTTTGCATCTCTTGAGAAGTCCATGTGGCTTTTGTCCTTGGTTCTATTTTTGCTTCCAGAAATGCTGTTTAGCTTTTTTTTTTTTTTTTTTTTTTTTTCTGGGATTGGCCTGCAGTTCCCTGAGGGCGGGGCTGGCACTGCATCTGGTGCCAGGGATCATACTGTGGTCCCCTGCACCTGCCTTAGCAGGCACTTTAGACCACTGAGCTATCTGCCTGGCCCTTGTCCTTGGTTCTATTAATATGGTATATTACATTATTGATTTACTTGTGTCAAACCATCTCTGCATTATCCCTGAGATGAATCCTGCTTGGTCACGGTATGGAATCTTACAAATAATTTGCTGCACTCTGTTTGCCAGTATCTTGTGTAGGATTTTTGCATCTATAATCATTAGGGAGATTGGCCTGCAGTTCTCTTCTTTGTTTGGCTCCTTCCCTAGTTTTGGTATTAATTAATGCTTGTTTCCAGAATGAGCTTGAGAGTATTGTTTCCCTTTCAGTTTCATTAAAGAGTTTGAAGAGTAGCCACATTGTTCTCTAAATTTCTTGAAGAGTTCAGCAGTGACTCCATCAGAACCTGAGCTTTACTTTTTTGGTAGGTTTTAAATTACATCTTCAATTTTATTAACTAGTTTATGTAGAATTTTTATATCTTCTTGATTCAGCTTGGTAATTCATATATATCTAGGAATCCGTCCATGTCTTCTGTCTTCCATGGGAGCTGGGGAGATAGCTCAGTAGAATAAGCGCAAAGGGCCTGAGTTCAATGCTCAGTTTTGCCAAAAAAAAAAAATACATGTTCTTGAAGTAGTGTTAATGAGCTTCTGGAGTTTTGTAGGATTCATTGTGATTTCACCCTTTGCCTTCTTAATTGTATGGATATGAGCTTTTTCTGTCCTTTTTTTGAAATCGGGTTACTCCAAGAGTTTGTCAGTTTATACTTTCAAAGAACCAACTCTATAATTCATTAATTCTGTATTCTTTTCTTAGTCTCAACTGTATTAATTTCTACTTTGATCTTTTATAATTTCCTCACACAAGCTTTGGCCTTTACTTGCTCATTGTTTTTAGAAACTTGAGTTTCACCATTAGGTTATTTACTTGAACTTACACAATTTTTGAGATGAGAATTAATCACTATAAATTTCCTTGGTGTGACTGTTTTCACTGTGTCCCATAAATTCCAGTATATTGTATTAACATTATCATTTAATTGTAGAAACCATCTACTTCTTTAATTTCATCTGTAACCCAATGGTTGTTCAGGAGTGTGCTATTTAATTTCCATGTGTTTATGAAATTTTTGTGGTTTCTTTTGGCTTTGATTCTAATTTCATTATACCACGGTTTGATATATGCATGGGATAATTTCAATTCCTTTGCATTTACTTAAGCTTGTTCTGTGAGTTAGTATGTTGTTATTGATTTTTTTGTCTGTTTGATCTGTTTATTACAATGTTATTAAGATTTCCCATTACAGTTGTATTATAGTTTATTTAGTTTTTCTTAATATTTGTTTTATTTAATAGAATTTTTAAAAAATTTTGGCACAAGAATTTTGTGCATATATATATTAATGATTATTATTTCTTCCTCTGGGATTGTTCCTTTAATAAGTATGTAACAGCCTGTTTTGTTTCTTTTTCTTTTTTTTCTTTTTTGTTTCTCTTGATGTCTTGGCTTAAAATCTACTTTGTCTTGAAGTAGAAAAGTTACCCCTGCTCTTTTCCAAGTTCTTCTCACAGAGTATTATTCCATCCTTTTACTCTCAGTCTATAACTTTATTTGAGTTAAATGTGTTTCTTTTGTGCAGTGCTTTATTGAATCTTGTTTATCAATCCATTCTTCCAGTCAGTCTCAGTCTCAGTCTCAGCCTCAGCCTCAGTCTCTCTCTCTCTCTCTCTCTCTCTCTCTCTCTCTCTCTCTCTCTC